>CAUOFW020006613.1:512659-719724 GCA_963454935.2 Ilex paraguariensis | reverse complement strand
TCCTTTTTTTTCACAAATGCCATGTAACACTCTCGTGCTACACGCTGGTCTCCATGAACCACTCCGACTCCATTCTCTATAGGAAACTTCATTATAAGGTGATAGGCAGAAGGGATAGCCTTCATGGAGTTGAGGGAAGACCTTCCAAGCAACATGTTGTATGTAGAAAGTGCATCAACCACTAGGAACCTTATAGTTGTAGTGGCCTGGCACGGGGGGGTCACCTAGGGTGAGCATGAGTTGAATTGATCCTAGGGGTAGCACCCTTTCCCCTGAGAACCACAACAAGTGAGCACTTACTGGCTCAAGCTTTTCTCTTCCTGTGATGCAAAAATGATGTCAGTTGAGTTGTCGTTGTCAATCAGAACTCGATGAACAGTTTGGTTGGTGACAACGACCCTTACCATCAAAGGATCATCATGGGGATACTGGCAACCTTCCAGATCTGAATCTGAGAAAATGATAGGTGTGTCCAGACGTGGAGTCTTAGATATGGTATGCACTTCCAATGTTTCATCAGCTCTGATTCTACGCATGTGAGCTTTCCTAGGTGAGTTGGATTCCCTTCCTCCTGCGAATCCTCTAGATATTACTCGGGTTTCCCCTAGGGGTTGTTGGTGTTGTACAGGGGCTAGTTGCTGAGGTGCTGGGGGTGGTGGAGCTTGGTTCTAGTTATCACGGGCAACAAAACGATGTAGTTGTCCCCTTTGGATCAAAAATTCAATCTCCTTCTTCAGGTGGATGCAGTCATCAATGTGGTGGCCATGGTCTCTATAGTATTTGCAATACTTCGTGGGATCTCTCTTTACTGGATCTGCCTTCATTCAAGGGGGTCATCTTAAGAACTTCTCATTCTACACCTCATACAGAATCTGGGACACTATGGCATTAAGAAGAGTGAGATGCCGACGTGCATACCACAACTGCAATTCTGGCTGTGGAGATCCTAAGCGATCCTTGACATTTTCTCTTCTTTTTGGAGAACGTTACCTGTCTCTTCTTGAAAAACTATCTCTCCTTGGAGACCTCTCTCTCTCTCTCTCTCTCTCTCTCTCTTTCTCTCTCTCTCTCTCCTGGGACTTCAATCCCTTTTCTTCTCCTCCTTCTTTCTTCCTTTCTATGATGACGAACTTCCTACTTTTGAGATGAGAGCTTCTTCGCTGTTTATATACTTCTCTATCTTAGCCAGCACCTCAGCCATGCTTGCTTGAGGATTCTTGGATATGAAGAACATCGAATCCTTTGACTGTACTCCTAAACCAACTATAAAAGTAATAATGGCAAACTTTTCGTCTGGGACATCTACCTTCAGTGACTCTAAGTTGAACATTTGGACATATGACCCTAGGTTCTCATGAGGCCCCTGCTTCACATTCAACAAATGGTAGCTCGGCTTCCTGTAGGTCTGAGCTCTTATAACATGAGACACAAAGGATATAGAGAGCTCCTTGAAGGAGGAAATCGAGGATGGGGGGGGGCTGTTAAACCATGTTAAGGCTGAACCCTTCAGTGTAATGGCGAAGGCGCGACAACGAACAGGATCTTGATATCCATGTAACTCCATCTAATTTTTATAAGTATTGAGGTGATACATGGGGTCTTTGGTTTCGTCAAAAGCTTCTACCTTTGGCATCCTAAATTTCGATGGGAGGGGGAAGTGCAACACCCCGGGAGTGAATGGGGACTCAGTTTGCTGCACCAATGCATCCATGGTTACAGGAGTTTTACTCCTTATGGCCTCCTTCATGTGACTGAGATCCTATTGGATATCTCTAAAGCGCTGCTCCCAGTATTGATCTTTTTGTTCTTGTTGGACGGGGCAAAAATTGTTCTTCTCATTCTCATTGGTTTGACTTTGCACTTCTTCATTGTCACCATTCTTAGAAGGCAATTGAGGAGTCTTGCTATTTTCTCCTCCTTCGTTAGCTTCTCTGAGGGGGTCGAGGTGTTGTTGCTCCCTGTGTGGGGGATCATTCTGGCCTTCCTGGGCTGGTCGAGTCTCCTGCGGTGGCTGCAGAAGCTTCTAGAGTTCTTCAATCTGCCATAGCAAATGTTGGTTGACTAGACGAAGGGCCTCCAGTTTGCTATTCATAGGGGGATCCACCCTAGGTGGATTGGCCTCGGCGGTGGGGAGAAAATTTTGAGGATCTTCGTGTAGTCTGCCGCTAGTGGCCTCCTGTTGGTTCTGCACCCATGGGGGATTCACTTGGCTTCTGCTCATGTTGCGAGTTGAGACTATCAGTCACTGAAGGATTAGTGTACCTGTAATGAGAATAATCGTTCCCACAAATGGTGCCAAATTGATGGTGTATGTTTACTGTGGATGAGTAGATTATATGATTATTCAAATAAGAATAGATCTAAGCTACAAGGCTCGTGTGAATAAAAAGGAAAGTCTGGTAATGGGTAGATGGTTCTCACAGTGGATGTATTGTGGTTCACCAGACTGGGAGCTTGGCTAATCCACTCTCTAATGGATTATCTTGCTCCTTGAGTTTGTATTAATGTCGGCTGCGATTTACAAAGTATTTCTGATAACACTTGAGTTTTTTTTCTTTTTTTTACATTGGAGGCATTGTACAATATTTATAACCCTGTTCCTATTACTAATTGATCTACAAGGAGATTTTTGCCCTTCATTCATGGGATCTCCCTTAATTTTTTGAGAGAATTTTGGTTGGTTGAGAGTCATATGCCTTAATTATAGTCTTCTGCTTTCTTGGAGCGCCAGCTATCTCCTCCTTGATTTCCCTCCTGATTTCTTTGAGGGGAGCTCAAGGTCTGGCCATAGGAGCTCTGGACAACGGACTCGATCTCCCAGCCTGACCTCCATACCCGAGCTCATTCTTGGGATTTCTTCTGGGTGTCATCAATTATAAATCTAAAGGCCTTGGAATGCAGTATATATCAAAACTGATAGTCAATCAACAACCAACTCACACATGGACTCTTCTTGGGGAATCATGTGGGTCTTTCACGCCTAGGAACACGTTTTTGTTCTTACTTTTTTGGGAAATACCGGGAATATGTGAATCACACATGTAGCCACGACAACCAATACCATTAACCAAGTCTCCCAAGAATTTGTAAGAATCGTGTACATCCTTGCAAGTACCATGACATCTACAAACCCTGAATCAAAACATATCTATGGGAATTTTATGCTCTATTGCAAGGACCACGACGTCTACAAACCCATCATCAGCAACATAGTGCATCTAAGTTTGCAAATCATACCAATAACAATCAAAATTTTAAATGCCTTATACATCCTAAAAAACCCATATCACATTCATATACATCCTATAAATATCCATTATAAATTTTAAATGCAAGATTATAGCCATAACCTATATAAGAATATCACATGCAACAGAAAACCGTGGATAATGTCAAAACCTTAATTTATTCCCCATCCGTAATGCAATGAACATATGGATCAGGTGTATAACCAACAAAATGTAGCATGATATCCCTAGTAACATAATATGCATCATTAAGAATTAGAAAATAAATTCTCCCTTTTACAACAAAAATACGCAAACACTGAAAAAACATTAGTATAAGAATTATAACTCCAGATCCAAACTTGATGTCCTCCATATGTTTCTCCTTCGTTTTTTTTCATGCTTGTATCACATTCTAGGGTTTAAGGGTATTCAAGGTACATAGATACATGCAAGTGAAGTTAGATTTATAATTGACTAAAACTAGAGTCAGTCGGTGGAGCATTCCTTCACAAAGAAGGAACAATCGGTCGAAGTCGGAGTCTGTCAACCGACAAATATTTTCATTTGCCTAATTTTCATGTTCTACGTCTAACCCGTAAAATTATTATTTTATCCCTACGGTCTTTAATTCATCATTTTATTTTTAAAAGTTATCTTAAAACCCAAGTTGATTTAATATTCAAGATGCCAAAATAACCATTCTACCACTTCAAATGCCTACGGGAACCAATCACCTCCATTAGCTTTTCTCGATCTTCCGATTACATTGATAGTATAATTTTATCCTAAAAGCATCTATATGTTAATGATATATCACTTCCCTCAAACAAAATTACCTCGATATATCAAATAACTATTTTATCCTTCTGGCCTCTTACATTCTTAATCACAAATCATTGGTTTCCCTAACCTCCTGATTATTGTTACTGAATTCAAATATCTTGTTCAAAGTTTTTCAATATCCCCATTTTGTTGTTGATCCCATTCTATTCTAGTTTGAGGACAATTAGTCATCCCTTGATTAATTACACTTTCATCCCCTAAACTCTTATCTATTTTTAAATTAGGAATACTTTGTATTTTTCCAATAAACTTACATCACCATACTCATTTTTTTTTTCTTATTAAACTCTAGTGACATCTTTTTCCCTATTTTTGTAATGATTAGTTAATTAAATCATTGGGTCTTACATGAATGCACCAATTTATAAGAGATTGTGATTGACCAAATCATGTTAATTCTGATGAAGGATGGTTGCTAGACATTGGGGCCACAATTCATGTAGCAAAATGCTGAAATGATTTCAACAAATATGAAATTGCCATTGATGGCAATAAGTCAGAATGGGAAAAATGGAATGATAAAAGTTAATGCAATTGGGTTTGTGGAACGCAAATTCACTTCAGGCAAGACAATCATGTTAAAGAACGTGTGTCATTTTCTTGATATAAACAAAAAACTTGTATCTGGTGATCTCTTAAAAAATTCAAGGTTTCAAATTAGTGTATAAGTCAGATAAGTTTATCTTGTCCAAGAATAGAATCTTCGTTGGGTAGGGTTACTCTTGTAGTGGAATGATTAAACTTAATATTAATGAAGTCATGTCTTATATTTACATACTTGACCCATTATATTTGTGGCATAATAGTTTTGGGCATGTGAATTATCAATCTATTAAGTATAATAATAATCTAGGTTTGATTCAATGTAATCACAGTACTGCTTCAAAATGTGAAGTATGTGCTTAATCAACATTATAGTGTAAGCCATTTCATCAGGTTAAATGTACTTTAGAATTGCTAGACTTTGTTCATTCTGATTTGTCTGATCTTAAAGGTTATGTGACCCGAGAAGGAAAAAAATATTTTCTAATCTTGATCGATCATTTTTTGAAATGCACTTATGTGTATGTACTGAGTAGGAAAGATGAAGTATTTGAGAAGTTCAAAATCTATAAAGGCGAGGTTAATAATCAACTTGGCAAGAAGATAAGTATTGAGAAAGGATCGTGGGGGAGAATATTTTCTGGATGAGTTTAAAGTTTTTGTGAAACTTATGGAATTAGACATAAGGTGTTTGCTCCTTATAATCTTCGAAAAAATGGAATTGCTAAAAGAAAGAATAACAAAAAGTAAGAGGTGAATGCACTTTTAATAAGTTCTAGTCTTCCTAATAATCTATGTAGAAAAGCTTTACCATTAACGTATCATATCCTAAATAGGATACCATATACGGATTGTGTAAACTCCCACATTATTCTCTTTATATAATAAAGTAATGATTTTAAAATGCTCATATATGTAGTGAGGGAATCATGAACTATATAGGTTGTAAAAGTAGAGGTTAGGAAGTGTTCCGGAGTTAAAACACATTTTTGATAAAACTTGGGTAGAAAGAATTTTGACACTGTCTGAGCATTTGAACCATAACTTTTTATCTTAATGTCCATTTCACCTGAAATGTTTACCGTGGACACTAGACTTCCACAGTTACAAAAGATTATCTAACGAAAATTTTTCAAATCAACCTCTAAATAGATCAAAATTTCACTTGAAGTTTCAGCAAAAACTGGGAGTCCGTTCAAACGTGAATCTACGTTCAAACGACAATGTATCCCAGTACTTAGGTATCTGCAGAACTCTGATGGAAAAGTAAAAGTACGGGGAGCAACTAATATTCGAACGCCATAATGACGTTCGAACGTGAAGCAATAATTTGCACTACTAACGTTCGAACGCCACAATGACGTTTGAACGTGAGTTACGATTTTGAGTTTCGGATTCGCGCACAGGAGACTATTGTTCCTACTATATATACTTAAGGACACTTTCCTTAGCTCCATTTCAACATCTCTAACCCTATAGAATCCTAGAGAGTAAGAAAGAATGAGAGAAACACAAGATCAATGGAGAGTTTCACATTTAAGTGGATCAAATCTTCTAAATTTCTTACAAAACTACGAAAGCAAGGTAGGGGTTTCTTCCTAATCTTGTCCATTGATACTAGGAATTATATATATTTATGTTTTGACTCTCAATCATAAATATTTTTTATGGAATCTTTGTTTCTTGATCTTCTTGCAAATCATATCATGTTTTGAATGAAGTTATGGTTTGATAGCCCTAAAATCTTTATTTTTTATCTCAAAACCCTTATTTTTCAAAAAATAGAGACTTTTCCCTTGATATTCAATTGTTCTTGATTCAAAAACTCTAGTGTTTATTTGGAACAATAAAATTATATCTTTTGATGATCTCTTGCTTATTTTCTTGAGTTGTTGGAAAAATACATGTAAAATTTGGGGTTCTTGATTTACTTGTGATTTGAGAAATTGGTTGAGTATTATATCTCTTGTGTGGATATTTGGATGAACATGGGTGACCGTTGACCAAGTATTGTAGATTGGATAGATGAGTTTTTTACTCTGAGTAGGTTTGAAAGTTCTCTATCACTCGTAGTGGGTTTGGTGTCTGGCGAGGACCAAATCATTATTCGCTCACGTGATATTGAGGTTGAGGGTTAATATACTATTCCTGGGTTGGATCGTCACTACCGATGCGCCAGTATACGTTCTTCCTAAAGTTGTATATCCTTGCGAAAATTAGGTATGTGTGTAGGCTAAAATATTCTCGATGTGTGTATTTTTGCTTACTTCAGACTCGAGATACAATTGGGGATAATGGTACAAGAAACTGTGGGAAATGGTTTATTGTTGGAAAGATACAATTGTTGCTAATTGTTTATTGTTTGGAAATTGGTTTTACTCTTCATTTAATTTATTGCTACTACGTAAATTTGAGATTTGATAAATTGTCACTGTTTTATGTCAAAGTTATATATGATATTTTCTAAAGTGAAACCAAGTTGTTTTATATGTTTTCCAAACTTTGTTCGAGCTTAGGAGGATTTTCCTACAGAGCCTAGTGCTCATCCCCTACAAACAACATTTTCAGATTTCGGTCTAGAGGAATAGTTTGAAATAGATAAGCAAATGAATTGGAAAGCTCAAATCGATGGAAATGTGGATCCCGAGGTGGACATCTAGAGCTATTTCCTTTATATTCTAGATTGTGAGGCAAATTTTGGGACAATGTTAAGGCTAATATTTTCTTTATTTCGCTGTAAGATAATAGTTGATTTTTATGATGTAATCGCCATAGTTTAGCACATTTATTTTGGATGATGTTTTAATTATTATGGATGATTAATGAAAATTCTTTTATTTATGGTTTTGTTAGTTGCTCTCATTATATGAATATTTATAGATAGTAATGTCTTCTAGGATGAATTTTGGGGCGTTTCAAATTCCAATATGTGCTCTTATGAGTTAGAGTTTAAAGTAAACCAAATATGAATTATCTTAAAGTATGGGAATGTATTTCTTGTGTAAGGATTCTAGATATTAAAAGAACCAAATTAGGACCTAAAACCTACAAATATTCTTTCATTGGATACTGCAAGTATAGTTAGACAGATAGATTCTTAGATCTTGAATCAAACACAATCATAAAATTTGGAGATGTGGAATTTTTTTAAGCATATATATGCCACAAATAAGTTTAAAAAACAAGAGACATCTATGATGCACACATACATGTACACAAGAAGATAATATCACTAATGATCAATTTCCACAAGGTGATTCTAACCCATGACCTTCCAAAATGGCTAGAAATACAAATTATTCCTTTGGTTCAGATTTCTATCTTTTGTTGTAGAAGAAAATATAGCAGAAATAAAGAAGGAATTAAGATTTGTATTGAATACAAAAAGATACCCACTTCTTATAGGGGAGCTATGACTTCAGCTGATGCACCTATAGAGCCTCTATTGAAAGAGGCAATCAAACAAGAGTTAGATTCTGTTATTTCTGATAGAACATCTAAGTTAGTCAATTATACTCTCAGATCTAAGCCAACTAGTTGTAAGTGGGTATTTAAAAGGAAATTGAATACCAAAAGATTAGTTAATAGGTTTAAAGTCAGGTTTGTTGCTGAAGGCTTTAAACAAAAAGAAGGATTGATTACTTTGACATATATGCACATGTGTCACGAATTAGTTCAATTCATTTACTAATTTCTCTTGCATCAATTTATCATTTAGTGATCCATAAAATGGACGTGAAAGTAGATTTCTTGAATGGTGGCCTAGATAAATAAATTTACATGAAACAACCTGAATGGTTTGTTTAACTAGGCCAAGAAAAGAAAGTTTACAAACTTACTAGTTCTTTATATAGCTTGAAACAAGAAATAGAAGCAATAATGTACTCTTTTTTGGAATTGATCTAGAATAGCTGAAAAAAAAACTAAGAAACTTCTTTCTACTAATTCTAATATAAAAGATTTGGGGGAGGCTGATGTGATCTTAGGGATCAAATATCAATGAAGAGAACTTGTGAAAGCATAGCATTAGTATAAAGAAGTTTCACTATAGGAGATATACTAAAGAAGTTTGGCCATTTTGATCAAAAATCAGTCTATACTTCATTATATCCTAATGTCAAATAAGTATAAAAACACTGTCGATGCAAAGGGTAATTAGAGTATCCTTGGGTCATTGAGAATCTGATGTATTTAATGGATTGTACAAGACCTTATATTGCATTTGCAATTGGTATGTTGAGTATTTAGATACCTGAAAGACACTATTGACTATAGATTACATTATCAAAAATACCAAGTGACCCTTGCTCGTGCTATGAGTAAGATGTGTAATGGAAAATGAAGCATATTTTGTCTTAGACACAATTATATCAAACAACTTCTAAGGGATGGAGTAGTTAGTTTGACTTAATGTCAAATCAATTTACAATTTGGCAAATCCTTTAACGAAAAGATTTGTGCATGAGATGATAAAGAAAATAATAAAAGGAATGGAACTAAGGTCTACTAAATATCAACCACCTTTGAAGGAAACCCAATCTAAATTTTGAAACACAACTTAGCTTCAATGTGACAACCAAGTTGAACAAGTGTTTATGATGGGATGTCACTAGAAACTATTCTCGGTTCCATTTTTGGGTGTTACAATATAGCAAATATGGGACTCATGTCATATTGAAGATTGAGCGATTGAACTCTTAATAAGTCTATAGTGTTATATTGGGGTGGTATAGATAAGGACACTCTTGATAGACTTACCTCTGTGTATGAAGAAGTTTTGCAGCTTCCAAAGGAGATTTAGACGTTTTTTAGGAGCATTCACTAAAACAGAATACGCACATGGGTCATAAACATGCGGGCATAAGAACTTTCAAATTTATATGAAACAGAAAAACCATTTAATTAAAAAAAAAAATCACTGTTAAGAGTAATGATAATAAACATTTTTTTCAAAAATATCGGGGTTGCAACCATTTAGCATGAGCCACCCGTGAAAGCATTCATAAACAAACTAAAAATAATTCCATTCAGATCCAAACCCGTATAAATAATAAATCCGTCTAACAAAAAATCCCAAAAACATGACTCCACTATTAAAAGGTTACATCCAACATTCCCCAAATGAAATAATAAAATCTACTAACTTTCTCAAATCGATAAATCCATGAAATTTAATACAAAAATCCAGAAAATACTGAAATAAAACTAAATCATGTCTTTCAAGCATCAAATTCTAGATTGAAACTTTGATCCGTATCCAACTCCAACTCAGCATCCTTACCTAAGCCTGTCTCGGACTCTATACACACATCTGTAAAACACATATATATATATTGCTTTTGAATCAAAACATGTGACATTAGTAACACCTTGTAGATCTATGCATGTAGAGGAATTTAATCAAGATTAAATAATCACTTCAGAAATAGCAGTTTGATTAGGAAGAATACATCTAGTCCACGACATTACTATCACAAGCCACATCCAATCAATCCCCGCAAGTTTTAGGAAGAACTAATATTGACGCATCAATACCTATCCAATTCTCCCAATGAGTGCTATACTAACCCTTTGCCCGGTCAATGTGAACGAATAGTGGGAACCCTTAGAACCTCGCAAGGAATCAAACACATCCACTGTGAGGGATAGAAAAACTTCAAACCCTCAAGGTAAGAAACTCGTCTAAATACTCTACGTTACTGCATTCAAGTTTATCAAACCCCACCAATATACGTATTAAATGATGTTTTTCAAATAGATCAAGAAATCCAAGAACGAAATTTTGGTAGTCATAAATCTAGTAAGAAAGAATAATAAAAACATGTCTAAGATCTAAAAAATCATTCTCAGGTCATTGTCATTCAAGATGTGAACTAAACATGCACATAGGATGTGAATCAAGTATTATTCTAACAAATTGAATCACACTTTTTCCAAAGAAATCAAACCCATTCAAACTTGTTATATAGATATATGGATACAACTCAAAATTTATATAATCAGTGTCCTAACCTCAATGCTTCGAAGAGGGAAATAAACCCTACCTTGATTCTGCCAAAAACAAACTTAATCCTAAAGTACTTTATGTTGTTATCTGCGTGCAGATTTCAACATTCCTTGACCCAAATCTATTCTTCTTCCTCCTCTCCCTTCTCTCTTCTCTCCAAGTTGCTCTTAGGCTTTTTAGGGTTGAAAAATGTGCAAGACATCCTAAAAACTGATCCTAAGGGTACTTAATCCAAAAATTATGTTAAACGATGTTAAACTGAGAAATTCAATTTTAGGAGGTACGTCCAGACTCAGATCACGCATCCGAATGGACTAAACCCATTGTCAAAAAATCCAGATTTGCATATGCACGAAAATCTCGCATCTGGGTGGAGTTACCTCATTACCTAAATTTTCAGCCCCGTTTTAACCTAGTTAGAGACTGATTCACGAAATTTTAATTAATACACTTTTTGGCTTAAAGTGTTTTTTCTAATGCCATAAAAATCAGTTGAATCAGACACTAAGGTAAAATGTTATCGCCAAAATACTAAAGTAATGTCAAATTTGTTCCCTCCCGAATTCTTTCCAACATATGTTTAAGCCTCGAAATACCTCCAAACTTATTTTTTTCAACTTCAAACCTCTACAACTATCTTAAATGATCTTGGAGCACTTGATATTTACCTTGAGTCACCAATATCTTAATGAATAATTATTAGAATAGGTGACTTATATTTAATATATGGAGAGGCCCACTAGGTGCGAGGATAATGGGTCAGTTGTCGGAGCGTGAACAAATAAAATTGTCCATCTAGAAGATTCGAAGTACATGCCTTCAGGATTTTCCCTAATTAATTAGGGTTGTAACCTATATAAGTGAAATTGTAACCCTACTTTTGGTGTGGATAAAAAAAAAAAGGCAGGTGCTCTCTCTTGGACATAGGCAAGTTACTGAACCACGTCAAACCTTGTGTTCTTTCTTTTAGTTAATTATGTTTCTTTGATTGTGCATTACACACACAAATCACAACAATTTGTATCAGCGCTACAACTTAACAATGGCAGTGAATACTTCAATTGAAAATTTTGATGTGATGAAGTTTGACGGCTCTAAGAATTTTGAATTATGGAAACGAAGGGTAAGGACCTGTTGGCACAACAAGGGATGAAGAAGGCATTATCCACGAAGAAACCATTGGGTATGTCTGATTCTGACTAGAAAGAACTCTCGCGAGTTGAAACTATTTCGCTTTGTATGGCAGACAAGGTCATGTACCACATCATGTATGATAATTCTCCAGCAGATATGTGGCTATAACTAGAGAGTCGATATATGTCGAAATCCCTAACAAACAAATTGTTCCTGAAGTAGAAGTTGTATGGGTTAAAGATGTTGGAAGGTATATATTTTGTTCAACACATCAACACTTTTAATTAGATTATCAGTGATTTATTAAAGCTTGATGTAAAGTTTGATGATGAAGATATGACACTGATGTTATTAGTGTCTCTCCCTTTTTCATATGCATATATGATATTCACTCTATTATGGGCTAAAGAAACCCTAGATTTAGAGGAAGTCATATTGGCCTTGTAAAATCGGGAAAAATTTGAATTTTTATTAAAAACAGCAAAACAGTAATTAGACGCTATGGTACAGTTGAAAGTCTGAATTTTTCTAGAACTCGGACGGCAAAACGGACCTCACCGTTAGATTATTCTCATAAAATCTAGTTATCCAATCAATTTTTGTTGAAGTTAGAGACAGTAGAATTTTTTACATTTTACGATGCAATCAGGCGTCACGTGACCAAAATAAACGAGTTTGGGTTTTATTTGTGAAATGAAAAAATAATTTAAATTTAGTTCAAATAAAATATATTGAACTCTAAATGAGATGAAATTTAATTGATTCGGGACGAAATTAGATCAGCAAAAGACAAGACGTGTGGCACGTTGTGGGCCAAGCATCCAAGGGGTATAAAAAGGGGAAAAAACAGATTTTTCCCCAATTTGGATGCTGAATTTTGATAGAGATAGAGAGGGAAGAAGAGAGAAAATCAAGGGATTCTTCTTCTTCTTGCGATCTAGGGCCAATCTTTGGTCAGAATCCTTCAGGCCAAAAACTAAAGTTCATCTACCCAAAGAGAGCTACATATACATACCAAAAATAGGGGATTTTGATGAAGTCTCAAAAATGGAATTTTTGGAAATCAAGGCTTGAAGCTTGATTTGGATTTTCATGGAGTTCCTACTACGGGTACTACGCTTTAGGAAGTAGGGTTCTTTTCCTAGCTAGGTTTATTTTTGGCTTAGGGTTGCATATGAAATGGTTAGTTTGATTAGAGATGAATTATCTTGCTTGATGAACTCCTAGTGTAACTAGAGTATGGGAAAAAGGCATAGTTTTAAACTAATCTTGCATGAAATGGGTTTGTGGAATTTGCTTGTTTGGTAAATTCACGAGAAATGTGATAAATTTGACATGATTGTGTGTTATATGATTGTGTGCCTATGTTAATGTAGCATGTTTGTTTCAATGAAAATGTTGTAACATGCTTGGTGAGAATATGCACTGTAATTATATGTCGTTGATATAATTAACAATTTGGGAATGTGATGATTTTGGAATGTAATGATATGTTTTATGATATAAGTTACATGAAGGAATTGGAATTGTTCATATTGTGCTCGTGACATGTTAAACATGATGGTGTAATTACAATTAAAATCTTAGCTGCATAATGATATGAAATGCAATTGTACATTACATAGCATATGCACAAGAAGCATCACATTCATGGGCATGTAACATGGGTGTGGGTGTGTGCATATTTTTGGATCAAACACCATTCTTGGCGGTTAAGGTGTGGACACGGGAAGGTTAGACCTAGGTTTGACTGAGTTGCATGAAAAATTTGTGTCAAGTATTGCAAGAAGGGCTAGACTCTCCTTCGGGTGCAAGACCCGATTACTAGTTTATACACTTCAAAAGGTGAAAGTCCAAAAATGTGTATTGGTATACGTGAAACCGAAGGTGGGATACCAAAATCCATGTTAGTGTGGTGGATCGTTGTTGCAAGTCCAGGAAATCACCTACCCAAAAAAGACACATGGTTCATTTTATAAATGGTCATTGGATGTGTACTGACTCATCATAGGAATGGAAAAGAGAGCTTATAAAATCTCCTCAGTGCTTACTGAGTTGCACATAATTTGATTGTCCCTTTGAAATTAGATCTTGGAATCTCTAGTCAACTAAGTTGAGTTGCCATTATGGTGACTCTTGGTTAAGTAATAGGCTTTAAGCCCATTCCCCTCGATGAACTTTTCACTTTTTCTCTAGTCAAATCTTTTGTAAGTGGATCTGCAATATTATCCTTTAACTTAACATAGTCAATGGATATAATACCCTTAGAGAGCAATTATCTAATGGTATTGTGTCTACGACGTATGTGTCTAAACTTACCGTTATACATACAATTTTGTATCATTCCAATCGTAGATTAGCTATCACAATGAATGCATATTGCAGGCATAGGATTTGGCCAATTTGAAATATCCTCTAAGAAGTTACAAAGTCATTCTGCTTCTTCTCCAGCTTTATCTAAGGCAATGAACTCAAATTTCATTGTAGATCTAGCAATACAAATTTGCTTTGAGAATTCCAAGACACGGCTGCACTACATAAGATAAAGACATATCCACCCGTGGACTAAATCTTTAATATCAGATATCCAATTAGAATTGGTATATCCCTCGTGTACTATTAGTTACTTCGTGTAGTGCAGACCATAGTTTTTAGTATGTTTTAAATATCTCAAAACTCTTATAATTGCTTTCTCGTGGCCTTTTCCGATATTATTTGTATATCGACTTAGTTTACTCATTGAGTATGCTATATTCGGACAAGTACAATTTATTATGTACATTAAACTACCAATTATACATGCATATTCTAACTGTTATATGCTATTACTCTTATTCTTATAAAGATGGATATTAGCTTTGACAGATGTTCTCGTAAGTTTTATCTCATACTTCTTGAACTTATCAAGTACTTTTTCAATATAATGTGATTGAGATAACATGAGTCCATCTGATGTTCTAGAAATTTTAATTCCTAATATAATGTCAGCAACACCTAGGTCTTTCATTTCAAACCTATTTTGTCAACATCTGTTTGGTAGCTTTAATGACATCGTTATTGCTGCCTATAATTAGGATGTCGTCAATATAAAGACATATAATAACATATCCACTATGAGTACTCTTCACATATACATATTTGTCACACTCATTGATTATGAACCCATTTGACAACATTGTGTTGTCAAATTTTTCATGCCACTGCTTTGGTGTTTGTTTTAAATCATAAAAAGCTTTAACAAGCTTGCATACTTTCTTTTTTGGTCCATTGGCAATGAACTCCTCAAGTTTTTCCATGTATATTTCTTCATCTAATTCACCATTTAAGAATGATGTCTTTACATCCATTTGATGTATTTCAAGACTATTCAATGTAACTATAACAATTAACATTCGTATGGAAGTAATTTTAGTAACTGGTGAATAAGTGTCAAAATAATCCAATCCTTCCCTTTGTTTATATCATTTGGCTTAAAGTCTAGTTTTGTACATGTCAATGGATCAATCTTCTTTCATCTTCTTTTTAAAGATTCATTTACAACCTAAAGGTCTGTTACCTAGTGGAAGATCCACCAATTATCATGTATGATTTCTCAAATGGATTCAATTTTAGAATCTACAACTTCCTTCCAATAAGGAGGTTCGGGGGAGGACATAGCTTCTTTGAAATTTTGAGGATCATTTTCTAATAAATAAGTTAGAAAATCATAATCAAATGACTTCGAAGTCTTTGTTCTCTTGCTACGTCTAGGTATATCTTCAATGAACTCCTCATTTTGACCATTATTAGTCGTAGCCTCAATTGTTCTCTTTAATAAATTTGATTCATATGACATATTAAATGAAAAATTATTTTCAAAGAATGACACATTTCTTAATTTTATAATAGTATTAATATGCACATCAAGAATCTCAGATTTGTGAACAAGAAATCAATATGCACTACTATTATGGGCATAACTAATATATATACAATCAATGGTTTTTTGTCATATATTGACCTTTTTAGGTTTAGGAACCGCCAATTTTGCTAGACAATCCCACACTTTCAAGAATTTATAGGAAGGTCTTCAACCTTTCTATAATTCATATGGTATCTGATTAGTTTTCTTATGAGGCACCTTGTTAAGAATATAATTAGTAAATAATAAGGCTTTTCCCCATAAGTTTTAAGGTGCTCACGAACTTGACAACATAGCATTCATTATTTCTTTCAATATTTGGTTTTTGTGTTCAGCTATGCCATTTGATTGAGGTAAATAGGGGGCATTCATTTGGTGAATGGTTTCATTGCACAAAACTCCTCGAAAGGAATTCATATTCACCACCCCTATCACTTCTTAGTATCTTTATCTTTTTACTAAGTTGATCATCAACTTCATTCTTATAATGCTTGAACATATCAATTGTCTCATCCTTACTTTTTACCACCTCTTGTTTGCACAAACTTTAAGGCAAAAATATCACTGTGAATTAATTCAAGAGGTTCGGTACTTCTTTCAACTGACATGAAAAATGTTCTTGCCAACTTTGATTCCACATAAGTCTCACATTTATGATTTAGATCAATCGACATCTTAGGAAAATCATATAAATTAATTAATCTTCTAATTGTATCATAATTAACATGTCCTAGTCTAGCATGCCACACATTAGTGAGTCATTCAACATTTGCTTCATTCTCATCAAGTGAAGGAACATCTTCCTTAAGAAACTTTGCAAGATTAAGAAGTGAAGGAACATCTTCCTTAAGAAACTTTGCAAGATTAAGGGTGGTGAGATAGAAAAGCATCTTTGATTGCCAATGTTTGAAGTCCGAGCCATTGAACCTCTCGGGCTTCTCTCCATGAGACACACTCACGGTTCTAGGAACAACTGTTGTACGAACAACAAAACCATTTTAAGTTGTCATTTTTGTTACACAAACAGAAGCAATAATTTAATACTAAAGTATGACAGAATACATAATTATGATTTGTGATAGGTATTGTAATTAATGAAAATAAAACAGTTACAAAATACAAATTATGTTTTAGACTTATAACAGTACTTAATCTAATTATAAAGCACAAAATTTGTCTTAAGATTGGTTTAGAAAATGTGTATATAATTAGATTATATTAAACTGTATAAAGTATAACTTATGCACCAATCTAAACATAACATATAGAAATCAAAACTAGTGCACTTACGTTGACACAGAACAGTACGAATAGTAAAATCCAGAAAACCAAAAAATCAATAATAAAAACAATAATTCAAACCCTGTGTAATCACAGTTTCCTTAAAACGGATTTGCTTCCTCTTAGTGCTTAAGGTTGATAAACAACTATCTCTCAAGATAGAATAGATTTCGTTCTTGAAGATGTAACACTTCAATCTCCAAGACTCCAACGAATACAATTCTGTGTTTATACTTGAACCGAACTTGAAATAATAATGTAGCAATATGCATAGAGAGAGAAAAGAAAGACTGGATACTTAATTAAATATTGTAAATAGTTTAAAGAACTAGAATGAGAGAGCAATTCTTAAATTATTCAATGGTATGTTTTAGAAGTGCAAGGAATCACCTATTTATAGACACCTTAATGGTTTTTCATAAAGGATGTAACCATACGTAATGGTACCTTTTAGTCTAAAAGGTATCAATGGTGATTTTATGAAAAGGTACAATCATTTGAAATGGTGTCTTGTAGTCCAAGAGAAATTAATGATAACTTTATGAAAAGTTGTGACTATTTATAATGGTGTCTTTTAACCAAAAGGTATTAATGGTGACTTTATGAAAAGATGTAACTATTCAATTGGTGTCTTTAATCAAAAGTCACCAATTTTGAATTTGTAATCTTTCAATGCATATTCACTTCACACCTATTTATTTGCTCCCAAAAGTCACAAAGACTTTAACAACCTTTTCAGTTGCTCCCAAAAGTCACAAAGACTTTAACAATTTCTCATTCAACACTTAAAGGTTTTTTTAAAATAAATATATCATTATTTCCAACAAATTTCATCTTTGTCTACATTGTTTGACAAACACCCTCCTATATGTGAAAATATTCATCAACTAATACCACATGTCAATGCTGGCGTGATATCATCAACTAATAATATCAAAATAAATAAGTAAATGAGTTCTACTAAAATTAATAATTAACCCTCCATGTAAGCAAATAACTACTCACTCTTTCTCCATGTAAGAAAATAATTATTCAAGTATGATTCACCTTAGTCACTTGGTGTTTTATTATTGGTTTGTGATACCACGTTAGTATTATTGACATAGTATCACTGTTACATTCAATATTTACTCCTCCTATATGGGTGGTAAAACGTCCTCTTATAAGAGAGTCCAAAGCAAGTTGAATTTTTTTTTTTTGGCAAAGGATTGAAACCTAATAATTGTGATAACATTGGAGTGTTTTTGTAATTTCCCTGATCTTGTAAAAAGGGTAGCTTGTACCTTGTGATGACCCTAGGGGTGTTTATGGCTCTATTGTCTATAGGTCCCGTTTTCTAGTCCAAAAAAAAATAGGCNTTTTTGTAATTTCCCTGATCTTGTAAAAAGGGTAGCTTGTACCTTGTGATGACCCTAGGGGTGTTTATGGCTCTATTGTCTATAGGTCCCGTTTTCTAGTCCAAAAAAAAATAGGCCCGAAGTCTGATATGTCCAATAATTAACCCGCCCAATATCCTTTAAGAGAGATGGACACCCAAGAAAAATAATCCCAAAACGCAAAAGTTGCAAGCATTTGTACATATATTGAACACTTTTCTCAACTCGAGGAGATTCTAATTTCTAGATTTTACTACGATACCGTCACAATAATTTTGGTACCATATATTTAAAATTTATTTTTTTAAATGGTATTTTTATAATTTTTGTTGGTCATTTTACAACTAAAAATTTTATCAATTTTATGAGTGTTTTGGTTACTATTGTAGATGTTTTTACTACATTTATGATAATTATTTTTACAAATGACAATGTTAGATGATGAACATTACTAATCAATAGCAATGCTTCATGGACATTATTTGATGACCTTATTTGATGATATTATCATTTTTTGTCATTAGATTGACAATTGACCCCACTATTAGTTAAGAGTCACTATCAAATAAGATCAGTAAATTAGGTATAAATAATATTTTCTAGAATTAAAATATTACAAATTTTTCAATAAATTAATATCACCTGTCAGTTTGTCAAATATATATATATATATATATATATATTGAAGAATTCAATTTGCGTGTCCATGTCCTGGCAGTTGGATGTACACACTTGACATGTCATGTGATGTGCTAATTTTCTCTAAGCTGTTTTCTTCTACACAAAGCCCACCAATTTTGGGAGCATATCACGTTGGCATGTTCTGTAGCGACAGTGCTCCAAATCTTTCTTTTTGCCAATCTTGACTATGATGTTATACCCACCTTTATTTCACAGATAGATTTTTATATGCTTTCATTATTTACTGTCGATTTTATTGGCATAACATTACAAGATAAATATCAAAATGATAATATGATACGATTTTACATCGATTAAAAATAATATTATATGTGTTTATATGAATTCTTGAAAATTCTTTTTTTGTAAATCAGTAAATCGGTATCGAGGACTAGTTCTACTCATGAATTCATACTAGGTTAGGGCCGGCCCAAGAGACATTGGGGCCCAAGGCGGAAGTTTTACTTGGGGCTCTCAAAATTTAATATAAATATATAATATAATAATTTTAAGTTTATTTAAAATTATTAATTTCCATCAAGTAAAATTTAATGAATTTTAGTTTACATATATTATAAATCATATTCTATACGTAATACATATAAAATTGAAAAAGAACCACTCTTCTTTTTATAATTGAATTAGTCATCTATTTTTTATTATTTTTCTATAATTTAATTCATATTTTTTATATGTTGTATTCAAGATAAAATGAATAGCATAAATATATGTTACATTATAAAATTCATGATTGGAGAATTGTTCAGCATGTTTTTATTACTATTGAAATCTATTGTTAATATAATATTTGTGATTGATTAGATTAGCAAATAAAATTGAAGTAATATTATTTTTACACATTTATAGAGAGGGAGGCAAGATGTCAGTTATACATTTCTATTTTTTTTTTTTTATTTGCATAAATATGGTACGATTTTCGTTTTGAGAGAAAGAGATGTTGGCAGACAAATCTTTGTATTTACTAAACTTTAGCCTATGTGAAAAATAAAAAAAAAAATAAAAAACCTTTAGCCCACAATACTAACAAATCACTTAACAATTGAAATGCATCTTTTAATATATTGGATTAATTTTACATTTTTTTGGGCCTTAATTTTTCCGGGCCCTTCTTAACTGGACCCTAGGCGGCATACTCAATTGCCTACCCTTTGGGCCGGCCTGACTAGAGTTAGTTATTACGTTGAGTATGGGATCGAATGCAAAATGAGTCGCGGCACTCTTTGATCGTCGTGGTCAATTCACAAAAAAGTCGACCTATAGGCTAAATTAAGATGATTTGATATTATTTATGGATATAGTATTATCTCATTGAATACTGATATGTGAGTAAAATCGTCAAATAAAAAAAGCTACCGTTGAGTCAATATCGATAAAGAGCAGCCACAAATGTCGGCTACGGTAGTATGGTGGAATATTAAGATCCCACATTGATTAAAAATAAAACTAGATATGTGTATATATACTCTTAAATATATTTCTTTTGCAAGCCGATTTTAGGATGAAGTTCTACTCGTGAGTTTGTAACATAATAACTGACATGTTTATGTTATGTAAACATTTTTAATATATTTTTATGTAAGATTAGAAGTAATTATTAAGTAGATATTTTATGANTTTCTATCAATAAAGACGTGAGTTTGTAACATAATAACTGACATGTTTATGTTATGTAAACATTTTTAATATNTAGGATGAAGTTCTACTCGTGAGTTTGTAACATAATAACTGACATGTTTATGTTATGTAAACATTTTTAATATATTTTTATGTAAGATTAGAAGTAATTATTAAGTAGATATTTTATGAAGTGGGTTAGTAGTAGAGTATATTGTGGGTAGTTTCTTAGGTGGTTATTAAGATAATGGAGTCATGGTTTAAGTTAGTTATTAAGGTAGTTTTATTATATTGTATTTCAAGGTTTTTTCTATCAATAAAATAGATATGTTGAATGTTATATTGAATTTTCTTGTGGAAGTTTTGGAGATACGTTTTTTTTCGAATTGAGCCATTAGAGGTTTTCACTCCCCTTGAAGCGGGTTTTCTTTTCCAATTCTATTTTTCTTTGTTTTACAAATCACTCAAAATCGTACACGTAACAATTGGTATCAGGGCAAAGCATAGAGGACCAGGTTGACCGACTTGAAGCAAAACTCTATTCATTAATTATCGGGTAGCAGGGGATAATGAAAAAGATGCACGAATTATTTATTGCTATGAATTCTCGCTTTAATCAATTAATGGCCAAACCAAAGTCACTGTCATAAGCAAGGCGAAGGGTCGACCAATCAAAATGGAAGGGGTAGAAATAATAGTCACCCATCTTGTGTTTCTATTGGTCAACTAACCCTCTAACCAGCATAATTGCAAAGCTGCATTTCTCACTATCCTATGGCAAGGAAGGTCTCACGGCCACATTGATTTGTCAAGCCAAGCAAAATGCATCATTTGATCATCTATCAATTAATCATAAAAGAAAATGTTATGTTGATGAGAAGTCGAAGAAGTTTTCTACTGGGACAAAGCTAAAGGTCAGTTGAAGAGAATCAAAGGTTCACATTGTCTTTGGTTTAGTTATCCAGAAGTTCCTATTCTTGACTTGAAGGGATAACACAATAGGCTAAATTTTGGGCGTTGATGAGCTAAAGCTTGCAACCAACAGGTTGCAAGTAGGGTGTCAATCCTAATCCGTTGATACGAATTTGACACGAACGATTATAAAATTAACACAATTATTAAATACACACAATAAATAGTTAAAACTAATGTATAATACTTAGAACATATTCAATAGATATTTTGTTTTTGTGTCTTAACACGAAGACTGTAAGAATAAAATTAAGTTTTTAAAACTTTTATTAAATTTCTATTTTAATTTGTGAATTTCAGTTACAATTTTTTTGGTCCTATTTAATGTGTATATTCAAGAATAATAATTTTTGACCTTAAAATTGATTTTATGGCTATTCAAGGCTCAACAATAAAAACCATTAAAAAAAATCAGCATGTGCAAAACCATTGAAAAGTCATCATGTACCAAACGGGTAGAACAAAATTTTGAATAATGTCATGTGTACGTTACACACAATGGCTATATAAGTGGCTGTTGAGATAACCTTTGGGGAAATGAAAAATCCACTCCAGAATCTTCCAATAGCTTTTATTTTCATACTTGACATACTTTTCAGTTATTTCCAATGGATGTGACCATTAAGAAGGTGTTGTTGCAAGTGTCTGAGTTGAATCTTGAAGTCACTGGTGTTCATCAATACCCTCACGTGGGAAAGCTCAGCTGCTTTTGGACAGTGATCATGAGCCTCTCAGACTCACAGGCCAGCTCATTCCAAATTAAGTTATATAGTTTATATAGATTGCATGTTTCTACATTTTCTATATTTATTTAAATTACATGTTATATGATCTAACTATTGTTTACATACTTTATTTTGAATTTTATATTATAACACTCATAGTTATTTTGTTCACATCATAATTCTAATAATTGTTGATTTGGCCAAAAGTTTAGTAGCAATTTTTATTAATCCCAATTATAAATCTATGCTTAAAACTATAATTATTTTTACAATCTAAAGCAACTGAGTTTTTGTTGTTGAAAATAAAAAAAAAACGTTTTTTTTTAGAAAAAAAAAACAGTAGCAGTTTTCTGAAAATAAAACTTACTGTTTTTCTGAGGAAAAAAAACCTGTTATTGTTTTTCTGGAAAAAAAAAACTGTTCTGTTTTTCTGACAAGAAAAACTGTTTCTGGTTTAAAAAAAAACAGCTTTTCTGAATTTTCTGGAAAATAGTTTTTTTGAAAACAAAAGAAACTGTTTTCTATTTTTCTGAAAAATAGTTAAAAAAAAAAAACAGTTTTTGTAGTAACCGAATCTATCTAAAGGGATTTACAATAATAAAAAAAAAACTAGTAGCTACTTGCTTTAATAAAAAAAAAATATAGCTACTTGATTTGGAAAAAAATTTCAAGAGCTATTACAATAATTTAAACACTTTTTTTAATTTCGTTACAAATAGAGTTTTGACTGTTGTCATTTAAAATTCAATGTAGGTTATTTACATATCTCTTATTATTTTTTTATCCTTGAATTCTAAATTAAGGATGACTAAACTAGAAGAAACTAATATTGTCAAACCTGAAAAATTTAGTGGTCAAAATTTTTGTAGGTGGCAAAAACAAGTTCGATATTGGTTGATCATACTAGGCTTAATTTCTGCTATAGAAAAGCTTCAACCTAGTCAAGAATTCTCTTCGTGGTATACCCCCGAACAAATTGAATATTACTGTCATAATAGGATTCTTAGTGCTCTTTCTGATCATCTTTATAATGTCTACCATAATACTACGATAACCGCCAAAGAGCTTTGAAACACTTTAGAGGCCGAGTATGAGATTGTTGATGCTGAAATTAAACGGTTTATGATTTCTAATTTTAATAGTTATAAAATGGTGGAGAATAAACCCGTTGGTGATCAAATTCATAAATATCAAGAATTTTTTAGGAAAATCGAAAAAGGTGGAACTATATTTAGTGAAAATTTTAAAGTTTCAAACTTAATTGACAAGTTTCCACTTTCTTGGGATAATTTTGCTAAAACCCTTAAACATAAGCAAAGAGAGTTAACCTTAACCCAAACTATAAATGTGCTTAAGGTTGAAGAGAAGCATAGGGTTAGTACAAACTCACAAAATGAGAGATCCCCGAAGGTAAACCTAGTGGAAAATAGTAACAACAATCATAACAATTTCCAACCTAGGGAAAGAAATATTAAGAGTAAGAGGTTTAATGGTCGTCCTAATAATGGTCAAAAATAAAATTATCAAAATAATAATAATAATAATAAGTTCAAGGGCTTAGGAAGAGAGAGGATGTGTTGCTTTGTTTGTGGACGAACCAATCACTTGGCTAAGGATTGCTACTACAAGAAGACTGAACCATATAAGCCAAAGCCCAAGCCAAATCAAAGAGGTCCAAAAGCCCAAGTTAATGTTCTAATTGATGGAGATAATACTACCCAACCCTCCTTTAGGTATAATCATTCCCTAGTTAATTTTACTTATCAAGATAAAGATTGGTGGTTAGACTCTGGGGCTAATATACATATTTGCTTTGATCGTGATTTATTTAAATCTTATCAGAAATCAAGTGGAATAAGTGTAACGCTAGGAAATGATTCTGTCACACAAGTACTTGAAATTGGAGACATAGAGTTAAAGATGACATCTGGGAAGACATTGATCTTGAAGGGAGTGCAACATGTTCCTGAAGTTCGAAGAAATTTAGTCAGTGGGTCGTCCTTAGTCCAACAAGATTATAAGGTTGTAATGGAGTCAAATAAAGTTGTAACAACTAGGAATGATATATTTGTTGGCAAAGGATGTTTGTGGTGGTTTATTTAAATTGAAGGTACTTTCAGAAGTTAAGGAAATTTCTCATCAAGTTTTCAATGTTGAATTTTGCAATGTATGATATGGAATATTAGAACACATAAGTCTAAAGAAAATCAAAAAGATCATGAATCTCAATCTTATTCCCAAATCTCATGTAGATTTTAAACATAAATGTGAAATTTGTGTATAAGCCAAACAAACTAGAAAACGTCATAAGAGCGTAGAAAGGAATACCTAACATCTAGAACTTATACATAGTGATGTATGTGATTCTAGTAGACCACCAACAAGAGCCAAAAATAAATATTTTTTGACTTTCATAGATGATTGTTCTAAATATTGTTATATTTATCTTATCAAGAACAAAGATGAAGTATTTAATAAGTTTAAGATATATAAAAATGAGGTTGAAAATCAATTAGAGAGAAAAGTGGAAAGATTAAAGTCTGATAGAGGTGGTGAATATACTCTAACCGACCTTATTACATTTTGTGAAGAATATGGAATAATAAATGAAGTGACTCTTCCTTATTCTCCTCAATCAAATGGGATAGCTGAAAGAAAGAATAGAACTTTAATGGATATGGTAAATTCAATGTTGACTAGTTCCGGCTTATCTGATAATGTGTAAGGGGAAGCTATACTTTGTGCTTGTTTCATCTTGAATAGAATATATGTTAAAGATAATGGGAAAACTCCATATGAGATATGAAAGGGAAGAGTTCCTAACCTTAGTATCATGAAATTGTGGGGATGTTTAGCTAAGGTAGCTATTCCTGAACCAAAGAGAAAGAAAATAGGTCCTAAGACCGTAGACACCGTCTTTATAGGATATGCCCAAAATAGTAGTTCTAATAGATTCTTAGTTATTAACTCAAAAATTAGTGGAATTTCAAACAATACTATAATTGAATCTAGAGATGCTACATTTTTTAAAGATATTTTTCCTTTTAAAAATACAATGCCTAGTCAAGTAAGAGAAACACTTTCAACTAGTGATCAACCTTCTACTAGTTCAATTGTTCCCATAGAGAAAAATAGAGAACAACATGTAGAGCTAAGAAGAAGTAAAAGACCAAGAATAGAGAAAGACTTAGGAAAAGGATTTTTTACTTTTCTAATGGAAGGAGAGCCAACGACGTATAAAGAAGCTATGTCTTCTATAGATGCACCTTTTTGGAAGGAGGCTATTAATAGTGAAATTGAATCTATATTGCTTAATAATACTTGGGAAATAGTAGAACTGCCTCTTGGAAGCAAAGCTATTGGGTGTAAGTGGGTATTTAAGAAAAAATTAAAACTTGATGGGAGTATAGATAAATATAAAGCTAGATTGGTGGCTAAAAGATTTACTTAAAAGAAAGGGATAAATTATTTTGATACATATTCACCTGTGACTAGTATTACTACCATCAGAATACTAGTAGCTCTAGCATTTATTCATAACTTAGTAATACATCAAATGGATGTCAAGACCACTTTTCTAAATAGGGATTTAGATGAAGAAATATATATGTGGAACAACCTGAGGGGTTTATGGTAAAAGGACAAGAACATAAGGTTTGTAAATTAGTGAAGTCTTTATATGGTCTTAAATAATCTCCCAAACAGTGGCATTAGAACTTTGATAAAGTAATTTTAGAGTATGGTTTTCAAATTAATGAAAGTGATAAATGTTTATACTACAAGGATAATGATGTTGGTTGTGTGATTTTATGTCTCTATATAGATGATATACTAATCTTTGGTACAAACTTGGAGGTCGTTAATGATGTTAAATCTTATTTATCTACTAAGTTTGATATGAAAGACTTGGGAAAAGCCTATGTGGTCTTGGGAATGAAAATAGAGAAAACATCTAATGGAATATCTCTAAGTCAGTCTAGCACCATAGAGAAAATGTTGAAAAAGTTTGGTTTTTATGATAGTAAGTCTGTATCAACACCATATGATCCTCATGTACATTTGAAGAAAAATAAAGGAGAATCGATTTCACAATTGAAGTACTCACAAATGATTAGATCTTTATTATACATAGCAAATAAGTCTAGACCTAATATCTCATATGTCGTAGGGAGACTAAGTAGATATACACATAATCCTAGTAAAGAGTATTGGGTTGCTTTAGAGAGAGTCTTTAAGTATCTTAAAGGAACCTTAAACTACTCTTTATGTTATCGTGGATTTCCTAGTGTAATTGAGAGCTTTAGTGATGCAAATTGGATTACCGATAGTTTAGATATAAAATCCACTATTGGCTATGTCTTTCTATTAGGAGGGGCAACCATATCTTGGGGATATAAAAAAAACCCAATATCAAGAAGTACTATGGAGTCGGAACTTATAGCCTTAGATACCACGTGTGTTGAGGCTGAGTGGATAAAGAATTTATTACTAGAGATACCTCTGGTGGAAAAACTCATACCTGTAATTTCATTACATTATGATAGTAAGGCAGTGATTGAGCTTATCAAGCAAAATCATAATAATAAAAAAATGAATAGACATATACAAGTGAGATACAAATCAATAAAGAAAATGTTGAGTAAAAGCATAATCTCACTAGACTTTGTGAAGTCTGAGCTTAATATAGCTGATCAGCTAACTAAATGGCTTTTCGAGAAAAGCTATCTCAGAACTGTCGAGAGGGATGACCTTAAGTCCACAAGGGAGTCACCTAGGGAGGTAACCCAACTTCTATGGTAGAAACAATTCATATTGTGTGACTTATTAGCACTGTTATTTATGAAATATTCAAGAGGAGATATTTTCCTGCTCATCCCTATTGTAGAAGTGCATATGTAGTGTCACAGTAAAGAAGAGTTTTACCCTGAATGAGACCGAGACAAGAACACTCATGTAGGGTATTGTGCACATATACCCTTGGAGGGCTCACCTAAGTGAGAGTAGTCATGAGGCTGCGACTATGAGAATTGAGCTATTCTTTAGAAACTCTCATGAGAATCAAGATCAAGTGCATGACCATTAATAGCACTGACCCGCGAATCTAGACTAATATCGGTACTGTGTGGGTGATATGTTGAACTCTGGTTCAAAGGATCTAGTTCAAGTCTTTAGTCACTATGATCATTTAGAGGAAAACTGTTAACACCAAGTGAGGTTCAAATCTGAAAGACACCTACACCTATTGCACAGTATAATAGTTGCTCATATTTTCTATATTAGAATATATACAAAATTTTTGAGATACATTGAAATTTAAAAAACTTGTGGGGGATTGTAAAAATAAAATTAAGTTTTTAAAACTTTTATTGAATTTCTATTTTAATTTGTGAATTTGAATTACAAATTTTTTGGTCCTATTTAATGTGTATATTCAAGAATAATAATTTTTGACCTTAAAATTGGTTTTATGGTTATTCGTGGCTCAATAATAAAAACCATTAAAAAAAATCAGCATGTGCAAAACCATTGAAAAGTTATCATGTGCCAAACGGCTAGAAAAAAATTTGAATAGTGTCATGTGTACGTTACACACAATGGCTATATAAGTGGCTGTTGTGATAACCTTTGGGGATAAAAAATCTTTTCCAAAATCTTCCGATAGCTTTTCTTTTCATATTTCACGTACTTTTCAATTATCTTTAATTATTTTATTTTTGGAGCAATTCGATTCGAGTCAAGTTCACTTCAACCTTTCAGTGGACGTAACCATTGAGAAGGTGCTGCTGCAAGCATTTGAGTTGGATCTTGGAGTCGCTAGTGTCCGTCAATACCCTCACGTGAGGAGGCTTAGGTACTTTAGGACAGTGATCACACGCCTCTCGGACGCGCAGACCAGTTCATTCCAAATTAATTTATTTAGTTTATATAGATTGCATGTTTATACATTTTCTATATTTATTTAAATTGCATGTTATATGATCTAACTATTGATTACATACTTTATTTCGAATTTTAGATTACAACACTCATAGTTATTTTATTCATATCATAATTCTAATAATTGTTGATTTGGCCAAAAGTTTAGTAGCAATTTTTATTAATTTCAATTATAAATCTATGCTTAAAACTATAATTATTTTTACAAACACGATACGAATAACAATGAAACGACATAAATAATACGACAAACAAGTCACACGAACATGGCAAGTTTAACACCCCAAGCTGTAAGGTATGCCTAGGAACTGTTGATGGCCTTGCCTATTACAAGGACGAGCAATTGATGGAGCACGTTCACTCTGCTCATGTAAATCCAGCCTTCTGGATGATCATCGTGGGTATTTTTAGAGTCTATGAAGCCTATCTTGTTGATTTTTACAAGGACAAGGAAGTGGATTGGCCGTCTCTCCGTGTATATGATAAATCAAACTTTGAGGACAAAAATTTTTTTCAAAGGAAAATGGAATGTTATGTATACAATTTTTAATAAATTTTTATGTAATATTAGAAGTAATTATTAAGCAGATATTTTAGTAAGTGGGCTAGTAGTAGATTATTTTGTGGGTAATTTTTTAGGTGGTTATTAAGATAAAGGAGTTATAGGTCAAGTTAGTTATTCAAGTAATTTTATTATGTTGTATTTAAAGATCTTCTTATCAATGAAATAGATATGTTCAATTTTGTATTGAACTTTCTTATGGAAATTTTGGAGATTCGATTTTTCTCGAATTGAGTCATTAGAGATTTTCACCCCCTTTAAAGTGGATTTTCTTTCCCGATTCTATTATTTCTTTATTTTGCGAATCACCCAAAATTATGCACCTAACAGTTTATATCAAGTTTCTTCTTAGAGTATGGTTGGCCTTATTAATTCGATGGTTAATTCTACTATAATGTGCGGAGCAATGATATTGAGACCTAATTTATTATGATCTTTGAATCGACTATGGGGCTAGCATTGAAACTTAGTGTTGATTCAATAGTTCTAATGAAAGCAAATTATTATATCAATAAATTAGATCAAATTTTTAAATTCAAATAATATTATTCTAATGTGCATACACAATCTCATAACACTCAAAAGAAGCATAGCTTATTGGTTTTGGGATCATTCCAAGCCCCTGTTGGCAGGGCGTTGCCTAGGCCCCAGTTGTTTGTAAAAAGTTTGGGGCCTCAATACATTGCCAGGATTAATACAAAAGGCCCAAAATCAGTTATTACAAGCATGTTGAATTGGTAGACCCCCCTTCAACACGCAACTGACTGCATAGGCTCTCTATCACTCTCCTATTATACCTTACTGTCTATCTTTTATCTTACACGGTATTCTCTCTCTCTCAACACACAACACCAAACCTAAATGAATTTTTGAACAATGTTATGTGCACAAAAAATATGTATTAAAATTTATATTAAAATATGTATTAAAATTTATATTTCATCACTTAGTCAACAACTACAATTAATTTGGTACAAGTTTTAGTACACAAATTTAGTGCATAAAAAATTACCCTAAACTTTTACGATTTGAAAGTAACAATTAAACACTAACTTACATAAAACGATTACATTCTTTTTTAAATATATTTTTAATTTGTAGAGTATTATTAACAATATTGCTAATGGATTTTTTTTTTCAGCGAGAAATTTTTAAAATTTAAATCGAAAAAATCTCATCTATATTTATTGTGTCACAGGAAAGATTAAATGAATTAGTTTTATTATTTATTAAAAATACTTTTAAATTACAATAAATAATAAAATAGTTTCAAATGAATGTATATATATATATATATATATTATTAATAATATTAACAGGACCCTAATTAACATTTTCGCCCAAAACCTCCAATTGTGTTGGGCCGCGCCTTGCCTGTTGGTGTAGATTGGAACTGCATTAGCATGAAGGGAAAGATAGCAAGTTTCAGCCTGTGGGGAAGAAAAAAAGGCCCAAAAAGTGGACGGTTTAACATTTTAAGGGATCCCTTCGTATGAAAAGCCGAATGCATGAAAAGTAGAATCGATTAGTTCATTAGTAGCTAAATTTTATAAGCTTTGAATTGATAGCTAACAAGATTTAAGAAAATGTTGGAGGAAAGATGAAAATATAGGAATCAGGTGCTTTAACTTTCCTTTTACCTTCACATATCAAGAAGTTGTGTTCCATGATTTCTAACGGCCCATGTCAAAATAAAATAATTTTATTATTCCGATAAATTTTTCCATGATTTTGATAATTACGGGTGTGTTTGATAACGTTTCGTTTTTATACTTTTTTTTAATAAAAAAAACATAACTATTTTTTTTTTGGGATAAAAATTAAAAATATAAAATATGCTTAATAGTCATTTATATTTAAAAAATTATGAAAACAAAAATAAAAAATCTGTTTGATATTATATAAAAAATTCACCACCTAACCCCATTGACCACCCAACCCCGCCACCAAAACCAACCCTCAACCCCACCATTGAAACCCACCACCAAACTCCACTGACCACCCAAAACCACCACCCAAACCCCACTAACCACCACCCAAATCCCACTGACCACCCAAAACCACCACCCAACCCCACCCCACCACCAGGGGCGGAGCCAGGAATTTTGCTCAGAGTTGGCACTTTAATTATGCACTCTAATTTTTTTCCTTCTAACCAATCACACTATATAACATATTTATATTTATTATATTATATTTGATATATGAATTCTATTTAACATAAAAAATTTCAAAAAAAAAAATGTATACTGCCAAGGGCGGAGCCATAAATATCTATGATAGAGGCAAAATATAACTTGTATAAAAAAATATTAAGCCGAAATTAATACAAAAAAATTCAAGTCAAGAATAAAAAAAAAGTAAAAATCAACACTAAATTATTGTGAAATAATAAATTCAATTTTTATTTAGCCGAAACAAAATTTTAACAAAAATACATAAAATAAATTTTTTAATACATTTTAACCTAATTATATATTTCAATAAAATATAAAAATTTTTTAAATCTCTAAAATTTTGTATATGAATTAAATGTAAATTAATTTTCGTATTTTATTAGGTTATAGACTACTATTACTAAAAAAATGGTAAATGAAAACTAAAAATTATTCTTTAAAAGTAACGAACATTGTGTTAGATAAAGAGAAATATTTTATTTTCATCAATATACAAATAAAACATTGACTCAACCTAAAACTAACATATTTATTTTAGAGGGTTAGTAGTCCACTAATTTATTAAAAAAAAAAAAGACTAGAACCATTATTAAAATTTCCAAAAATTTAGGTGGTAAATATAATGTATAAAATAATTTTATAGGTTGGTACAAGGAAGTACAAAAAAATTCAAGGAACTAAGCTTCTCATATGTTGAGTTTTTCTCGGTTTCTTCTCTTTTTCTTGTGGGTGGGCAGTGGACAATGGGCAGCTGGGAGTGAGTGATACAGATAGAAAAAAAAAAGATAAGATAGGTTTTACTCAAGTGGGCCAAAAATTTTGTTTTTAATATTGGACCAAAAATTTTGTTTTTAATGTTGGGCTAAATGTTTTGTTTTTTTAATAGGTTTGGGTGGATTATGATAAGTCAAATATTTAATTTTGTTAATAAGTTTGGATAGATAATAGTGAGTTCAATTTTTTTTGTTTTAAATGGACTTAATTTTTTAATTATTTTGAATAAATAATGTGGGCCCTAATATAAATGAGGGACACACATAATATATATCTATAAATATATAATACATATATCTAACTAATAAAAAAAAAATTGAGAGGGGACACGTGCCCACCCTGACCCCTACCTCCCTCCGCTTATGCCCACCACCAAAACCCATCCCCACTACCCAACACCAAAAGCCACCACCGAAACCCAACCCTAACCGCACCACCACAACCCCCGAAACCCATGCCACCACCAAAGATCTAACCTTATGAGATCTGAGAGCTCCTGCCTTTGTCATTGGTGTCGTGAGAGAGAACAAGAGAGAGAAGAGGTAAAAAGGGATAAATTCTGCTTTTATAGTTGGAGTAAGAAAAACCTTTTTTTTTGCTGCTATTGGGGTTCGAATGCTAGACCTCATTAATTGGTTCCAAGTGACACATGTGTTTCCATTTTTGCGTGTTTTTAAAAACACCTATTTTTATGTTTTTAAAAATTGGGATTGTTTCTAAAATAAATCGGCCAAAAAAAAAATAAAAACACTCTTCAAACATGTAATCGTTTTTTTTTTTTTTATAAAAAGTGAAAAAAAAAAAAAAAAAAAATATGGTAAAAAAAAAGTACTTATTCTTCTAAATTAATGATCTTTCACTGTGAAAGGTTTTTTTCTGAATTATGGGAATTGTGGTTGCTATTAAGAAGATCAATGTTTTTTTCCTGGTAAGTAAGAAGATCAATGTTACTTAGATTTAAATTATTGACTTGATTTGCTAATTTAATCAATCATTATCATTAATTTAATTTAAATTTCTGATTTGCTGACTTAATTAACCAGTATTCTAAATTAGTGATCTTTCACTATGAAAGGTTTTTTTAGAACTATGGGAATTGTGTTGGTATTAAGAAGATCAATGTTACTTGAACTTAAATTATTGACTTGATTTATTGATTTAATCAAGCATTACCATTGTTTTAATTTAAATTACTGACCTGATTTGCTAGTTTAATCAACTATTACCATTTTAATGGTCGTGATTAATTAGGTTGACAAATTATATTAGTATTTTAAATCAAAATAGTATTTTCCTATTAATAATTACAATATTAATGTCTCAAGCGTTTTTTCTCAATACAAGGAAATCAAGCAGTTCATTGGCAGCTCCTTCTCACCGCTGGGGTCTCTTGTGCTGCAGTAGGGACCTATAAATTCTTGAGGCTTTTTACAATTTATATTAATATCTCTAGGTGTTTGTCTTTTGGTATGAGTAGGGTAAACTATACTTGCATCCCCTGAAATATGACCTAATTCTTACTTTGGTCCTTAGATTTTTTCGTCATGTTTTGTTGTTGGTCCTAATTAATCCAGTAGGTCTTTGCTTTCCAAATTATGAACGAAAAAAAATACCAAGTTTGTAGGGCGTGATAGAGCATGATGAACATTGGTTGAAAAGGATAAATTTTACTTTTTTGAGCCCCTACTTTTTCTAAATTAAAAAAAAAATTACTTTTCAACATAGTTTTATAACCTGCCCGGACATCAATCCGGCAAAGAAACTGGGTCAACGAGTTATAGTTCGATCGTTGGGTTACTGGTTCAACCGGTAATATAATAAAAAAATAAAAAATAAATATTATTTATAATAAATAGACTAAAACATTATAAAAATTATCAAAATATCATTAAAACATATATATTAAATAATACAAAAACCCAAAAATTATCAATCAAATACATTCAATAGTCAAAATTAACAGATCCATATCTCAAAAACAAATAGAGAACAGAAAATAATTTTGGCCGCGAATTAATCAACAAACCAAATCAAAAACAAAAGTGACTAATATCTCTAAGACAAGAACAACCACCATCTCCAAACAGCCAGTGTGAATATGTGGAATACAAAAAAAAAAAAAAAAAGGCAGTAAACATAAAGAGACAAACGTACAGATTGATGAATCTTTGCATACCTGTTGAGTGAGTGAGTGATCTACGCACTTACTTGTAAACAAAATACAAAGGCCAATCAACACCTAGCACCCCGCCAACACCAAGAAGCAAGCCAACACCAAGAAGCATGTAAGGTAAACTGAGGAACATTGTCTATAAGGCGAGCTAAGTAGCTCCTTCCAGATCACAAAAGCAATCGGCAAGAAGCTTGGCCCACTTGCTTGCAAATCTGAGGGGCAACGACGTGAAGAGAATTGTCAAGGAGGATCGATCTGACAAGGTGGTGGATGACTCCTCCTCACTCCTATCCTGCCTTCGTCACTTCGTTGATTCATTCGACCCTTCGATTGAGAGAGAGAGAGAGAGTCAAACTTGAGAGACGCAGAGGCATAGCAGAAGCCAGAAAACGTGCAAAACTATTCGGGCAAAAATACCCAAATGTCTAGCTTAAAACCGTCTGGGTTGAATGGTTTAGGCAAGAACCGCCCGGTTCAGCGAATTTTTGCCGGATTGTATGCTGAAAGGATCCAACGAAGTAACCGGCCGATTTAGTGGCCGGTTCACCGGATCAACCCGCCGGGCCGGGCCGGATTTTAAAACACTGCTTTTCAGTTTTCTCCACCACTTGACCGCCCTTTCTCTCTCTTAGGCATTACAATCCATCAGACAGTCGCAACCACAAGTTGTCTGCACTGGGTGGTAGGTGATAGTGCAGATCAGTACAGGTGGAATTGAGGTAAAGGTGGTGCAAATCGATGATAGTATTTGTAATAGATGGTGGTGCATATGAGCGATGCTGGGCGGGTATCGGTGTAGACGATGTTGGAAAAAATGGTTTTAAATAAGATAATTTTTGGACAAATTTTATTTGGAGCGGTGCAGATCATGGGTCAAATTAATCGAATCTGAACTAGGATTGAAATTCAAATCTCAACTGGATTTTTATATTTTTATCCAATACTTTAAATTTGATGCTGAAAATGAGTTTGATTCATTCTATAAAAGACTGTATTCACTCAAGAGGTGTCTTTGTTCGTTCAGATTAAAAAATGTGTCTCTTAAATCTAAATAGTAATAACCTATGCCTCTTTAGACAATCTAAACAACCACCTATGGTTTATAAATAGACTGTTACTTTGTTATTTCAATCCATCTTAATTCTGGATTCCAGTTTTTAGAATTTATTCTCTCTCTCTCTCTCTCTTTGCATATTGTTGAATTATTCTTTTGATTCAGTTTAAGTATAAACACAAGTTGCGTTCGTTAGAGTGTTGATGATTGAAGTGATATTTCTTTAAGAACGTAAAATCCGTTCTATCTTGGGAGACAGTACTCATCAACTTTGAGTATTGAGAAAGAACAAATCTATCTTAAGGAGATTATATTTCACAATATTCGGATTTAATATTCCAATTTTCTTATTTTATTGTTCATTTAATCTGCGTCACTATGAATGCACTGTTTTTTGTATAACAGTATATAAATATAATTTAAATTCTCTTTTTTACATAAGTTATATTTTATATAATTTAATATAATCTAATTATATATCTATTTTCGCGAACAAACAAAAAATGCGGCGTTGTAAGTTTTGATGCCACAAGGAATTGGGAAAAAAAATAACGGGGTGGCAACAACATTACTGTTAATTACTTGGGAAAAAAAGAAAAATTAAAGTTAACCTCGGTTATATACCAATAGTGACATAATTAGTCCTACTTAATCCCTTTTCCACAAGCTAGGTAGGTGACCTATTACTCACCAATTGCTTCCAAACCCATTCCTTTATCAATTGGACTGACTAGAAACAGGTAATATTACGGGGTGGGTGAAAAGTATAACTTGACTTTTTTATTGACTAAAAAGAAGAAAACCGTTAACTTCTTCAACGGGTTGTTAGGTTTTAGGTGGACACTGAAAACAAAAGCTTAGTAAAAATATTTTTGTTATTTCCTTCATAATTCACCAAACAAAATCCAAACATTTTTAGAACTGTTTTTTCTTCTCCAAAATGCAATTTTTTTTTTCTTCTATTCAGAATGATGCCAGACCAGGGACCAATCAGCCAACCATTAGTTTTTGTAGAAGTTGACTTTTAGCGAACAAAATTAAGCATTTAATGACTACTTTTTTTTGTCCCTAAATATCTGATTTCTTGTTGTGATAGTTTTTGATGGGATTCGAAATTTCCCAATCCAGTTGCAGAGCAAGTGTGAGGCGAAGCCCAGTGGGGATTTTGCAAATACTTAGAACAAGGAGGAAGTAAGTGCTAATAGTGGATCAAAAAACAAAATTTAAGTGGTTTACTTCAACTGAAAGATTAAGGTTACGTCCACTGTAATTGAGACCCTTACTTCTGAGGGAGTTTGTATTACTTGAAGAAGAAGACAGTGGTTATAATGGGTTTCTTGGCTGAGACCTTTTTTTACACAGTGTTCTATAAATAAAATTCTAGAACTCTCTTTTACAGTGTTTTTGTTTTCTATTTATACATGTGGTTATCTAAGGTTTTTACGATTCTTCCTTTTCTTGGTTAATTCTGTGGTTCCCTCTTTATTTGTTATGTAGCGGGTGATGATGCACAAAATTGACTTTGCAAACCACCTGTCAAGTGTAAGTAATAAATGTAGTAATAAAAGTAAAGAGAGTAGGAGGAGACGAGATTTATAGTGATTCGGTCAACGTGACCTACGTCCACCTTTGAATGACCTTGGTTGCCTAACACTTTATTAACTCAGAGCAGAGAGTACAAGCTTAGAGAGAGAGAGGAGAGAGTCGTGCTCAACAGAGTGAGATCTGCCCCCCAAGTGTTGGTGGAGCTTACAATTTATAATCGCCCTCCTAACAAGTTTAGACAAGATATTAGAAACTAATTGGCTAGATTGTTGGATCTGGCCCGCTCTTCTCAACGTGCGAGACAATTACATGCTATCCATGAGATTCCATCAAAGGATGAGGTGAGATGTTGACCATCTCTAAGGCGGCGAGGATATGATTTTGGATGACCTTGCTTGCTCTCTTCTGATATAGCTCTTTGACCTTGGTGAGCTTGTCTGGGTGCAGACTCATTTGGGCTTGGCTAGTTGGACCTCTTGGAGTTGGGCCCTTGGACTTATAATATGAGTTGGGCCCTTGGGCTTGACTCATCATTTGCCCCCTAATGTCATATGTTCAATGGAATTTGGAAATTAGGGCATTCAATTAAGTTCAAATGTTTGGTTAACCGACACAACTAGAAAAACTTCAAGAGGCTAAAACATCTGCTTCCCAGCCCTTTTTTGGACTTTTTATAGTTATGAGTCTTGTAGGGCTCGTCGAGAGCTTCGATTTGATATATTATAAGCCTCATTTTAAATAACAGATCAAAAATTACGGTCAAAACTTCAAGCAACAGTTGAGTGCCTGGTTTTGGGTGAGCTAAATTTTTTTTTAAAAAAAAAACTTCGGGAGGCCAAAGTATCAATTTCTGGGCTTTTTTTTGGACTTTTTACATCATCAATCATAGCCAAAGGCTATTTGTCTTATAAGGCTCGTCGAGAGTTTCGATTTGATATATAATAAGCCCATGTTTGAAGTTATGGAACAAAATTTACAGTCAAAATAGTGAGCAGACGTATTGCGCGCACGATTTTGGGCGAGCCTCGGGTGAGCAAATTAGGTTAGGCTTCCCAATAGGAACTGTTCCAGCTGGTTTGGGCGAGCAGATCAGGCCAGACGCCTCTCTAGGCATTATTTCAGCTGGTTTGGGCGAGCAGACCAGGGTAAGGGCCCTTCTAGGCGCTGATTTGGCCAATTTGGGTGAGTAGGCTGGTTTGGATAAGGCGAGGGAGAAGCAGGACAGCCTGGGCACCAATATGGGTTGCCTGGGCTCTAAAGATGCTGGCCTAGACAGCTTAGGTGTGCTGGATAGTAGTCCTATTTTAGTTCGAGGTGCAAAAACTCAGGCCAGGGAGCAGCGGGGAGAACTGGGCAGCAGCTTGGGTGCCAACTTGGGCTGCTTGGGCGCCGAAGATGCTGCATGCGCTGATCTTGGTGCCACTTCAAGCATAGATCTGTTCAACTTTGGAGGTCCAGACAACACTGGGCTGCCCCCATTTGGGGGAGCATAGAGCGTCAGACACCTCTCCAGGTGATGGGCTGCCTTATTTGGATAAGCAGATAGCGTTAGACACCTCTCCAGATGTTGGGTTACCTCGTTTGTGTGTGCATAGAGCGTCAGACACTCTCTAGGTGCTGGGCTGCTTCGTTTGAGCGAGCACATAGGATTAGGCACCTCTCCAGCTGCTGAGCTGCCTCGTTTAGGCAAGCACATAGGATCAGACACCTCTCTAGATGCTGGGTTACCTCGTTTGGGCGAGCATATAGGATTAGACACCTCTCTAGGTGCTGGGCTACCTCGTTTGGGCTAGCAGAGAGCATCAGACACCTCTCGAGTGTGTTGGGCTGCCTTGTTTGGGCGAGCAGAGAGCGTCAGACACCTTTTATGGTGTTGGGCTACCTCATTTGGGTGAGCACATAGGATCATGCACCTCTCTAGGAGCTGGGTGATAGTTTTGGGCGAGCAGACCACTTCTGGCCACCAACCTGGGCTGCCTGGGCGCCAAAGACACTGTAGGCGCCGATCTGCGTGCCACTTCAAGCGCTGATCTATGCAACTTTAGAGGGCCAGACAACACTGGGCTAGTCTTTTAGGTTGTAGATGATCTGAGTTTCAAGATCCTGCCTGAAGATGGCAAAAATATTGTTATTTCAAACATTAAAATATCTAAAGATAATTACCTGGAGAGAGAAGTAGGCTGATTACACGAGAGCAAAGAAAGAGTTTGAAGACCGAGCTTTAAACGACTCATGGGAGAGCCCCTAAGTTGGAGGTATAGGTTGCTTGCTTGAGAGTAGTGTATAAGCCAAGCTTTTGGCGACCCACAAGAAAGCCGTTAAACTGGATATATAGGTTGCTTGCTTAAGAAGATTGCAGAGGCCAAGCTTTTTTGGCGACCCACGAGAGAGTCGTTAAGCTGGAGATAGGCTGCCTGTGTTAAGAACAGTGCAGAGGCTAAGCTTTTTGGGTGACCTGCGAGAGAGCCGCTAAGCTAGAGATAGACTGTCTGTTTAACAACAGTGCATAGGCTAAGCTTTTTGGGTGACTCTCGAGAGAGCCGCTAAGCTGGATATATAGATTGTTTATTTGAGAACAGTGCAGAGGCCAAATTTTTGGCAACCCGGGAGAGAGCCGCTAAGCTGGATATATAGGGTGCCGGTGTTGAGAATAGTGCAGAGGCCAAGTTTTTGGCAACCCGCAAGAGAGCTGCTAAGCTGGATATATAAGCTGTCTGTGTTGAGAACAGTGTAAAAATCAAGCTTTTGGCAACTCGCAAGAGAGCCGCTAAGCTGGATATATAGGCTGCTTGTTTGAGAATAATGTAGAGGCCAAGTTATTGGCGACCCGCGAGAGAGCTGTTAAGCTAGATATATAGGCTGTCTATTTGAGAACAGTGTAGAGGCCAAGTGTTTGGTGACCCGCAAGAAAGCCACTAAGCTGGAGGTATGAGTTGTTTACTTGAGAGTAGTGCAGAGGCCAAGCTTTTTTGGGGACCTGCAAGAAAGTCGCTAAGCTGGAGATAGACTGCCTGCTTGAGAGTAGAGGCAAAATTTGAGGGTTAGCCTGATAGTAGGATCACCAAGCCGGAGGCTCATTCCAATAGATGGAGATTAGGAGAGCGCTGAGAAGCTGGGTGCATGAGAGACGCTTGACGCCTGTGCTGAGTGCCTGAGGTGTTGGGCACTTGGGTGCTTGAGGGCTGGGCACATAGTTGCTGGGTGCCTAGGTGTTGAGCGCCTGGGTAGGAGCACTGATGGCCTCTGGTTTTGATTCTTCTTAACAATCTCTCTTCTCAAGCGATGTGAGCTCAGTCACAAAATCACTTAATGCCTGTGCCTTTGTGGTTTTATTTTTTTGTCCCAGTAGTTGGCTACTCTTCTGGAATTATCGTGGGAGTGACTCCCATGCTCCATGCTTTGATTTTTCACCCTTATTCTCTTGAAAAAAGGGTCTCCACCATGAGAAGGGGGAACTAGAGGAAGAGGTGAAGGTCCTTTGAGAGGAGCTCCCCTGTGTAGGGCGCCCAAGGGGGCTCCTAGAGGTGGGATGCCCAGATGAGGAGCACCCATGTGGGGAGCTCCTTGACTCCTAGGTTTTGGAGCTCCTCTGACTCGAGGTCCAAGCTATGCTCTTCCTTGCCCAGCGAGCATCAGTTGCAGGATTTGTTAGTTTTAGGCCACAAGCTACTGCATGGTCTCCAGCATCTGCTGCGCATTTGGGGCAGGATTGATTGGTGAAGGAGCAACCTCCTCCTCTCGTGATTGGTTATCCTCAGGCTGATTCATGGATCTGGTGGTGCTCACCATAAATTCAACAAAAAGAATGTCTAGAAGTGAAAATCTTTTGTCGTTCCCACAAATGGCGTCAAACTGATGATGCACAAAATTGGCTTTGCACACCATTTGTCAAGCGTGAGTAATAAATTCAGTAATTAAAAGTAAAGAGAGTTAGAGGATATGAGATTTATAGTGGTTTGGTCAACGTGACCTACGTCTACTTTTGAATGGCCTTGATCGCCTGATACTTTATTAGCTCGGAATAGAGAGTACAAGCTCAGAAAGAGAGGAGAGAGGAGAGAGTCGTGCTCAACAGAGTTAGATCTGCCCCCCAAAGTGTTAGTGAGGCTTAAAATTTATAGTTGCCATCCTAACAGGTTTTGACAAAATATTAGTAAGTAATTTGCTAGTTTGTTGGATCTAGCGAGTTCTTCTCAACGTGCGAGGCAATTACGTGCTCTTTATGAGATTCGGTTAAAGGATGAGGTGGGGTGTTGACTATCTCTAAGACGGTGAGGATATGGCTTTGGATGACCTTACTTGCTCACTTCTGATGTAGCTCCTTGACCTTGGTGAGCTTGTCCGGGTGTAGACTCCTTTGGGCTTGGCTAGCTGGACTTTTTGGAGTTGGGCCCTTGGGCTTGGCTTATCAGCGGGGTCTGCCACCTTAACGCATTTTGTGCCCACGATCCTCAAAATAGAATATATCCAAATATTCTCTTTATCAAGAAATATTTGTTCGTTAGAGTCATCAAATGTTGTCCCTTTGTCCCCTAGACATGTGGCACGACTGGAGTTGCTTGGAATCTATCCTGTACCGAGCTTCTAGTTTCCAAGATGGTCCATTCTGCCATGCTTTAGACGACCGAACAAACATATACCGAACTGAATGGCCTTGGACTTCATGCCCTGGGATGTGGCCCTTTTTCATGATGAAGTGGGTGCATTGCAAGTGGGCCATTAAGGTTGCTCTTTAAGGGGACCCATTGGAAGTTTTGGCCCACAAATGGGCGGCCCAAGCCCAATCTTAAATCCACCATTTTCAGTTTTCAATGGATTGTGTTATATCATGTATGTAAGTAATGTAACCCATACCTAATCTATTTATAAAATACTTTTAGTTGGGTTCATATTATATCATATGCATGTCATATATAAAACGTGTGGCTTGGTTTGTGTCGTATTTGGTTGAATTCGTCTCGACCCGTTTATTTCAAATGCTTTATCATTTAACCATCTTAAACATTTTAAAAATAAATTCAACCCTGCTAACTCCATTTCGTTTTCTTATCGCATCCACAGACCGTGTATGGAATTTATGCTACTGCACGATCTAGATACATTATTAGGCCGAAAATAAAATTATGTTTAAACTGCCCAGGTCAAATTAAATTTCATAATTCCTTCTCAATGCAATTGTGACGGGAAAGCCATAGATATTCTATTTTCCTTTGCCGACTAATTCCTTGATGAGTGTAATTTTATACTGAAAATGTTCGTTGCTATAAATATTAAATATACTTGTGTGCGTTTGTGTGTGGAAAACGCCTCTTGTGCAAGGTGACATGAGGATTTTAACAATTGGTGGTGTGTTTCTACATGGGTGAGCTGAGGGGAATGGTTTGGGAATTATGGGCTTTTGGAGGTTGAACAATCGATTCGGGAGTTAAATAGTTACGAACAAAGATCAGTAGCTTGAAAATTTATAGTGGTTCACCAATTCAAAAGTTTAGTTAGTCCACTGTAATATAGTCTCTTACTCCCAGGAGAGTTTTTCATTACTTGGGGAAGAAAGGTTACAAAATTAAACAAAGTCAATGGCACATATGCTTGATTGATTATAATGTGAGGGATTTGATCCCTATTTATAGTATACAGTTGTCTAATGTGATTTCTGTGATCCTCTCGTAAGCAACCCGACCCTTGCATAGTCAGCGTGATCCCATTGGGGTTGTTAAATCTCATGTACTGGAATATTTGACCGTTAGAGGCTATATCTCTTAAACGTGACATGACTTTCTAGAAGGTGTGAGTTGCCGCTGTCATTGGGTGCATGACAATCACGTCAGTGATGATTCTCGATCTGCGCCTCTCGTGCTAATAATAACGAGATGTGAAGTCCGAACTTAGCCCTCACGAATTTTTGATATCATCAACTATCATGATCCACCATTAAGCAAAGTTGAAGGGAAGATAGCGATACAAACACACATGTCATTCAAATAATTTTAAAATCAAATTGTGCATTTTATTATTAGAGATTGCCATCTACATGAGAGAGATGCTCAGTTTAGTCGGAGACCGAAGACGTCCAAGAGGAGCTCGAGCTGTTTTACTTGACATGCACTCTTTTCCAATTAAGCTTGTAAGTATTTTGAGTTCAATTTCTCAAAAAAAAAAAAAGGCTTCAAAAATTAAACTCTTAGAATTGAATAATCAATTTTAAAACAATTAATTTTTTGATAAAAAATTCTCAAAACGTTATAAGAAATTAAAACATTAAATGTTCAAACTTTCCAGAAATCAATGAGATAAGATATGTGACGCAGCGGAACAAAGAGACACGAAAAACACTATAACTCTATGCGTATAGAACACAAACACTCTAAATCTATAGAGAAAAAAATAAGATAATATCTCTAAAAATGTATATTATTCAATGAATAATCTGTATTATATAAGAAAATATATATAGGAACAACTAAAACCTTAATCGTCTCTATAATAAAAGTAAAATCCTTAGTTATACGAAAATTACCAAAAATGAAAAATTGCAATCTAACTAGCACGTGTTGTCTGGAGTCCAACTCAACTGACAACCCTGAATTTTGAATCTCTTATGATTTTTTATTAATTTTTGAATTCTTTCCCAATACAACAGAATTGGGGTTTTAAGAGTTTAAATGATGGAATTCGACCCAAAACTGAAGGAGCTCATGACAAAGTAACGAGTTTTGATCGTTGGCCCAATCCAGATCAAACACCATTGGTCTCAATCAATTTTATAATCGGCTCATTTTGCTTGTACTATCACATTTTTACGGTCTTCTTACTCCAAATAATCAGCGACCACTTATTCTACATCAATATAAATAGAAATACGCATACAATTTGGAAGAATGTATGACAAACATAGGATTGTTCATCCTTCGGGTACATGTTGTCTAGTAACAATTAAATTTATTTACAAAAAAAGACTATTCAAACTCGACCGAGCTTATTGAGTCGGATGCATGCATTACTTCTATTCAGTTTGTAATTTTAACGAATCAAAATTTAGTTTTGCATCAAACTTCAGTAAACCATACCGAGAGATGTGCTATGTTTTAGTAACACGACACCAAGACGCGTTGACATCTGTATAATAACATAGAGAATAGGGAATAATTTCTAAAATTAAATCGGCATCGAAATTGACAGTTATACTCAAATGGAAAAATTATAAGAACAATCATATTGGGGCGGTTTGGCTATAAATGTTGGGCCGGTTTATGTAGTTTTGGCCCGTTTAGAGCTGTTTTTTTTTAGTGAAAATTCAAAATAAGTCCTCCTAAATGTATTTGTTTGTAGATAAGTCTTGCAAGAAAATTTATAAAGGGTTAAGTCCATATTTAAAATTATAGGTAATGACTTAACTCCATTTTTTTTATCTCAAAAATACCCTTTCTTGAAAGGAAGTTAATATTTTATTTCTTATATATATTTTTATTATGTTACTGTTTATGTTCCTGCTTTTGTTTAGTATGTTACTATTCATGTATTATTATTTTTGAGCATGTTATTGTTTTTGTTGACCATGTTATTACTATTATTTTCGTAAGTATTAATATTCAATGTTAATATTTTTTTTTAAATATTACTATTTTTTTTTGAATGGTACTATTTTTTGAGTTTAATTTTTTTTTCATTTCCACAGTAATTATTGTTAAGTATGTTACAGTTTTTGTTAAGCATGTTATTTTTTTTTGTTAAATATGTTAATATTTTTGTTGAACATGTTACTGTTGTTATTTTTTAAAAATATTAATATTAAATATTTCAATTTTTTTTTATGTTTAATGTTACTATTTTTTGTGTTTAAATGTATTATTTTTTGTGTCTAAATGATAAATTTTTTTTGTATTTGAATGTTATTTTTTTGTATTTTTAATGTTACTATATATAGATAGATAAGAAAGATAGAAAATTTTAATATTAGATAAACTCTTAACCTATGAGATGTAAATAGATATGAGAGAGAAAATATTTTAATGTTAGACAAACTTCTAAGATTTAAGAGTTTTTAATTTTTAGTTTTATTTCACTTCTAAAAGAAAAAAATAGTATGGTAAAATTGACAAAAAACAGACTTCATAACAAATAAGTTTATTTGACGGATTTAAGTCAAAACAAGTCCATATAGGGGAATCGGCTTCCAAATTTCTATTTTTTTTAAGTGATAAGTTGTGATTTAAAAATTTTCGTAAACAGGACAATTAAAAAAACGCTCCAAAACCGTTTGCCTTATTCTTTAAAAAACAGAAAAAGTTAAAAAAATCCTTTTGAAATGACTTTCTAGCTTCTTGGTTCTTTTATGTTAAAATAAAAAAAATAATTATATGTATGTATAGATTATTCATAAAAATTTCCAAAATATAAATTATAAATTTTTTATGTCATCAATAATATTTTTATGAATTTAATAAACTAAAAATTTGTGTGAGACTTGTAACAAAACTCCAAAAATAAAATATTATTAGTTTAAATAAACTTTTTTGGATCCAAAAAACCGTTGCATAAGTTAGTAAAAAGTCAAGGCCTAGATAGATCTAATTTATTTTATTCCAAAATCCTTAAAAATGATCTATATTTAAGCTAGCTCCAAAAATATAAATTAAAGCATAAGCCCATGGGCAATAACGATAAAAAAATTTTCACTATGAAGTAAAATAAGAGTACAAGATAGCTTTTTCTAACCTTTCAAACATTTACTCTAACTAAAACAGATTATTCTGATATTTTACTAGTATCACTCATCCATCTTATACCACTTAGATTAATACAGAAATATCACAAAACGTTTTTGCTTGAACACTTCAAGCTCCAATGGTTGAAGTCACTCAAAGCCTTAAACACTGCCTGAGGCTCCCGTTAAATAGGAAATGAAATGGGCTAAAAAACAGAAGACCAATATTTGCACTTTTGGGGGGCAGATTTGCTCTTTGACCTACACACTGTACCAATTCACATGCATGCAATCCACATTTTTTGTCCTATTGCAACAAAGTTTTCAACTACCTCATTAAATGTTGCCCCACAAGCTATGATTTTTTTTGTCAATCTTTTGTAATGGCTTTATCTCTCGTGGCCATAAATCAACACAAAACGCAATAATTTCTTTTCCTATTGGCCGATATATTTGTTACGGTTGTTTTTTTGAAGATGGAGGAAATAAAAAAAATAATAATGATACGCTGATTAAATTTAGAACCCAAATGACATGGTAGCTGATTTGGGCTTTTTTATTTGATGTCATGTCATTTGGCTTCCAATAAAAATTTCAAATAATATGTTGCCATGTCATTTGAGTTCCAAATTTAGTATCAAAATTTGATCAGCATAACATTATTGTAAAAAAAAAGATTGTTTTGAACAATGGAAAGAGTCCTTACAGATATAATTGTTGATAAATAGTGTTGTGTTGAATTTGTATCGTATTTAAGTTATGTTACACTATATATTTACTTAGTTCATATAAAACTCGAATTATAAGTGTGTGCTGTCCAATTTTTGTTGTATGGGGGTGCATATTATCAGATTTGTGACAAACACAACCAGGTTCATGTCAACACATTTGTTATGCAGATTTGAGAAGTTAACTGAACCCTGTAAGCCTAAATGTATGCTCAATAAATTTAATTTGTTTTTATATAAAGTTGATGGACATATTAGGAAAGAAATGAAAATGAGCCTAAAAGATTCCTGCCAACTATATAAACATAGCAATATTACATAGTTTGTTCTAGTCAATAGGACTTGGAACTACAACTATTTTATCTTGAGCAATGCTATTGAAACATAATTTATTGACCTAATTTGCTAACCTAATTCATTATAACTTTTAAATTGACCGTGGAGCCTATCAAATATTGGAACTTGGTGTTGATCCAATAGTTCTGCTGAACCCACATCTTTATATTAGCAAATTATGTCAAATTTTTAGGTCCACATAGTATTACTCTTTTATCTTTGATGATATTTGAGCCATTAACGTCAAACGCTTTAGACTCTTATTTGTTTCCCAGACCACCATGACTTCTTCACCTTAGTCTACTATTTGTCCCATTCCCAACATCATCAATTAAACAATCACCTCCTTTGGTGTGACCAACTTGAATCCATACTCATAAGCACCGATCTACTTGGCTATGTTGACGAAACTTTCTTCCTCCACCGGCAACCATCAACTCATCCTCCTATCAACCTACACCTAATCCGGAATACAGTACTTAGCGTAAATTCGATCAATAGGTCAAGGCTTGTCTCAGTGCTACATTAATGGAATCATTGTCGTCCCAATTACTTGGCCTCAGAACTGCCAAAGAAGCGTGGGACGCTCTTGATGCCTTATATCAATAATAATCGATAGCCCGGAAATCGTACCTTCTCAAAGACCTTCAAAGTGTTTCCAAAGGCGATGCCTTAATTCATGATTATCTTCATCGCATGAAATTGTTGTCTGATTCTCTTGCCACAATCAAGGAACGTATCAAGTACGCAGACTTGGTTCATTATATTCTAAATTATCTAGGTACCGAATATAGCCCATCACCACTATCAAACACAGCCACCCACCCCATTAGTTTTTGGGTGTTGTGTTCCAACTTGCTCATCCACAAACAACGTTTGAGTCGCGGGCTTGGAGAACAATCATTGACTACTGTTGATCCCATTTTAACTCTTCATTTTGCCACTGCCCCGTCTTCTCAAGGATTTGCTCTTTTTCTCCCAAAACAAGAAGATAATCTGTGACGCCCCCAAAAACAGGGATCCTTTATTAACCATTGATCATCTATCAACCCGCGGAAGAACTCGTGATTGTCACACAATCCGACATCACGTCAATAGCATTTCCTTAATTGAGATCATAACTCGCACGTGTAACCTTCATACACTTTATCATTTAATAATCCATGGTCCTTTATACATCAATTTAGAGTCATTAATATCCCATATAACCTCTTTGATTACAAGGAGTCGATGCCCGAAGACTTAGTAAAACATTTAAAAATTTTGAAATTTAAAGAAAACCTATCAGTAGAAGTGTTCAAAGTTCTACAGTAGAAGTTGTGCATTGGACTTCAGTTTTTAGAAAATCTGTGAACACCTACCAGTAGAAGAAGTCTCTATTCTACTAGTAGAAATAGTCTACTATAATTCTTCTACCGGTAGGATAAGTGACGTTCTACCTGTAGGAGAACCATATTGGAAAAGTTCTATCGGCTAAACTCATCGGTAAAAGATGCCCACTGGACCACATCTACTGGTAGAAGAACCAAAAGTTCTATCGGTAGGTGTGCCCACTTTTGTCCATCTCATCCATTTTCAATTTCCAATTCATTCTAATTCATCCCATATCAATCTGAACACATGTATCATGAAGTTTTACATTCAACTTCGTCCATATGATTTCGATTTCAATCCATTGCATATGATTACATGCCCAAAACCAAATTTGCATAAAAGTTTCACAAAATATGGTTTAAAAGCCATAAGTCGGCTTTTTTTTTTTTATCAATGAGGGACCGGGTGAGAGATGTCCATTGGCTCATATCTCGCACTTGAAATATGGTCCCCATAAAGGGTGAGCCACGCTCAATAGGGTATCTCCTAAAAAGGTTACTTCCAAACCTAGATGCATATGAAATGTTCACATGCAAATTCAACAAGTAACAATCATCCATTCAAGAATATGCAATTCAATGATGGATCCTTTATGCCATGCCGTGTTATGAGATGAGACTCACACATGTAATTCAAACCGACTCTTTACCAGCTCCCATCACCCATGCAATGTCATGAGTATAAAATCGGGCATTCTAAGCCCTTGCCATTGATGTTGCACATCCACTGACCTTTTTAAAAAAATAAAACTAAATTATGTGTCTTTGTTGGACAGTGGAATTTTGTTGTCTCACTGCCGGTTCTGTACACCGATACACTTTTTTGGATTTTCACCGGTGAAAGTGTATAAGTCAGTAACTGGGTCTTGCACCCGAGAGAATATTTAGCCCTTCCTACTATACCCGACACAAGTTTTTCATGCAACCATATAACTCTGTCGAACCTTGGTTCGACTGTACCGAGCCCACTTATCAACTAACAAGGATGGTGTTTGATCCAACAACATACACACACACACTCTCACTCATGTCAAATACTCACGAATGTGATTTTTTCCGTGCTTATGCAAATGTATATATACAATTTGTAATTTTTATCATTATACAACTAAAATCTCGATTGCAATTTTAACATGTTCCATATGTCATGTGCACAATATGAACATTTCAATAACCATCAATAATCACAATGTCAATATATTATATGCATATACCAACATCAATCTCAATCATGTTATTCCATAATTTATGCCAATAACACACTTAATTCACAAAGGCATAATATAAACACATAGCATGCCCATATAATACCATTTTTCAAGAAATTACAAGTTAACAATTTTTACACACCAATTCAAGTTAGAATTGATTTTTACCCATTTTCAATACCCATTTTATCAATCTTAATAACAATAGGTAAGTGTTATACATCTCTAACAACTTACCCATTCGATATCATAACCCTATGTTGGAAATAAACCTAATTAGAGAGAAAATACTACCTCTTGAAGCGTAAAACAAAGATAGAAAGCTTTCAAGAACACCAATGAAGCCATAGCCTTTGATTTTTCCAAAATTTTATTTTTGAATCTTTGTTGAAATCTGTCCTTTTTTGGTATGGTTGCGTAGCCCTCAATGAAGAGAACAACTTTTGTTCTTGGTTTGAGTCAATTTGAGCAACGTAGCTGTGTAGATTGTAGAGAGAAGGTAGAGCTTCCTTCTATTCTTTCTATTTTCAGATAATCTGATGGGTATGGGGAGAAATCTGATTTTTCTCTCCTATTTATACCCTTTAAATGTTTGGTCCTCATATTGCCACACGTTCTTCATTTCTGGGTCCGATTTTGACCTGAATCGATTAAATTTTATTCCGGTTCAAGTTCAAAATATTTCTATTTTAACTTGTTTTAAATTATTATCCATTTTTCAAAATTTAATTCTCGGGTTCGTTCATAAGATCAAACGATACTTGGTTGCCTCGTAAAACTTAAAAAAATCTGACTGCTTCAAAATTCGACGAAAGTTCACATGGTAGCTAGATTTAGCGAGACGAATCCAATGGTGAGGTCCGTTTCATCATCTGAGTTTTAGAAAAATATGGATTTTCAACCCCACCGAAGTGACAAATTATTGTTTTGCCCTTTTTTCACAAAAATTCAAATTTTTTTGGGTTTTACAAAATCGCTTTGGTTGGTCTCATCATCGCACCCCAGCCCTAAGTTTCCTTTGTGGCTCTTTCCTTTGCAGTATTTGTTATTCCATCGACATCTAATTTCACTAACCCACCATTTCCACAAATCAATAATTCATCACCTTATGGTTTTTCTTCCATCGAATAATTTGGTCATGTCCTTCTCAAATGTCAAATTTGTTCTAGATTTGGACATGTTGCAAACAAGTGCCAATTTCACTACTTTCCCAGCTGCAATAGCAATCTGCAACATCTCCAGTGGTTCTTCTCGGGCCTTCAACTTTAAGCTCCAGCCACTAATCAAAGGACAAATGCTCATTCCCATTGGATTCTTGATTTTGGTGCTACTTCTCATATGATTTTTGATCCCTTTTTGTTACACCAGTTCACTCTTTATGTAAAACCCGAGTAAATTTAAATTTTTTTTGAAAAGGGCAAAATGATAATTTGTCACTATAATGCGAGATTAAAGTATGTATTTTTATAGAGCTCGGATGATACAACGGACTTTATCGTTGGATTCGTCTCTCGAAATCTAGTTACCCTGTCAATTTTCATCAAATTTTAAGATAGTCAAATTTTTTACGTTTTACGAGACAATTGGGTTTGAGTGATCTTACAAACGTCCCCAAAAATAAATTTTATAAAAATTTCTTATAATTGAAGGAAAGTTCAAATAAAAATAATTTGAACTTAAATCGGGATGAAATTAAGTCGTTTCGAAACAAAAACGGACCCAAAAATAAGAAACGTGCGACGCGACGAGTACCGCACAATTAAAGACTATAAATAAGAAAAAATATCTGATTTTTCCCACTTGATCATCTGTGTTCTCACGTTGAAGAGGAGAAGAGAGGAAAAGGAGAAGAAAAATAAGAAAATCCACCTACTCTCTATGATCTACAGAGTTTCGGTGGTCGAAATTTGTCGAGTCAAGAGTTAAAGTCGATCACTGCGATGAGGGCTACACAACCATACCAAGAACAAAGGATTTCACCAAAGATCCAAAGAAGAGATCTTGGGAAATCAAGAGTTTCGGGGTTGTGTTGGTGTTCTTGAAGGTTCTACCCTTCGTATTACATTTCAAGAGGTAGGGTTCCCTCTTACTTTGGTTTATTTCTTACCTAGGATATTCTATGAAATGGGTAAGTGTATAGAATAACATAGGTCACTTAACTATGGTTATGGAAATGACGAAATACGTATAGAAATGACTTAGACTAATTCGTATTTAAGTTTGGTATAGGAAAAGTACTTGTGTAATTTCCTTAGAACATGATATTATGTGGGGAATCTTGTGTGATAACATGATTTGTGCCTTGAAGGTATTTTGCTAAATGCCTATGTGAGAATTGAGTTTGTTATGGCATGAGTTATGTATAACATGCTTGTGGTTTGCGTTGGATATAAATGTTAATATGTGCTAGTTGGTGTATTGACATTGTGATGGATTATGGTAATTATATGCAATTGATATAAATTGCCATGACGTATGTTGAAATATGTAGTTAAATTAGCTCATATGACATTCATTATATATGGAGCATGACATTGATATTGCAATGGTGCATTACATTGCATTTGCACGGGGAAAATACATCCATGAACATGAGTATGAGAGTGTGTGTGCATGATTGGATCAATCATCATACTTGGTGATTGATGAAGTGGGCTCGGGAAAGTTGAATCAAAGATCTGACTAAGTCGCATAGTTGCATGAAAGAAAAACTTGTGTCAGGTATAGTAAGAAGGGATAGATTCTCCCTCGGGTGCAAGACTCAGTTACCTGGTTTATACACTCCCTTGTGGTGAAATTCTGAAAAAGTGTAATGACGTACGGAGCGAGCGGTGTGATTCCAAAATTTGATACCCAACAAAGACACATGATTTTGTTTTATAAATGGTCATTCGATGTGTATCATCCAACAAAATTTGGTTTTATAAACATATGACCTTTATTTCAAAATGATCATTGGATGAAATTCATTAATGATAGATTTGCAACACATTAGCATTACATTGTGTTGCGGGAGTCGGTGAGGACTTGAGTTAAAGTGCATGAGTGAGTGTCATCTCATATCATGACATGACATAGTAGAATTTCAACATTCAATGACATATTCTTGTTTGGAATGGAAATTGATGTTTGATTGTTGCATGTGCACATATCATATGCATCTAGGGGGGAGTAGCCTCTGTAGGAGATACTATATTAAACGTAGCTCACCCTACACGGAAAAACATTTCAGGTGCGAGGTTCACACCGGCAGAGGACTCTCATTTCGAGCCTCAAAGTTGAAGAGTGCCGACTTGTGGCTTTTGACTGCTCATTCTGTATAATTTTTGTGAAAATTATATTTTGGGCATGTCATCATATGGAATTATCTGTAATAGAACTTGTATATAATAGGTTTTATGTGAGAAACCTTATTAAACATGTTTTGGATGGTACTGAAATAGGTTAAAATGGATTGGAAACTAAAAATAGGTGAAATAAAAGTCGGCAAACTATACTGGTATGGTGTACCGGTATGACGAGGTCCAGTGGGTTACCCATATCGGTACAGATTTTTCAGTGGGTTACCTGTACGAGTACATATTTTTCAGTGGGTTACCCATATCGGTATAGATTTTTTTAGTGGATTATCCGTACTGGTACAACTTTTTTAGTGGGCAACCCGTACCGGTACACTTTCCAAAATTTTGAAATTTTAAAAATTACTTTGCCAATGCTTTTGGGCTATGGGTTCTTTGGTTCCCACAATATAAATAGACTATAATGGAGCATGAAATGTGGTACATTGGACCATGATTTGATTAAATGATAAAATGTACACAGGTGACACGTGTGGGTTATAATTCCAGGAAGGGGATGTTATTGTCGTGATGTCGAGTTGCGCGACAAACAAGGGTATTTACACGGGTTGACGGATGGTCAACGGTTGATGAAGAACCCCCGATTTTAGGGGCATCACACTTTACTCTGAGTTTGATCAAGTTTCTGTTGGTGATGGTAAGGCTTTATATATCCAATATTGGTTCGAGCAAAATTTCTACGATATTGAAAGATTTACATGTTCCTAATATGTTGATTGTTCCGAAGTTAACTCAAAATTTGTTATCCATTTCTAAGTTAACTCGTGACAATAACTACTCTATTTAATTCTTTTCTTGGTGTTTCTATGTCAAGGATCTTCACACCAGGATGATGCTTCTTAAGGGTCTACGACAAGGTGACTTATATTCCTTAGTGGCATTTCCACCACTTTCCTACAATAATACTGTTGGTTTGGTTGGCAACACTAGGCTTCTGGAATATGTTTGACATCACCACTTAGGCCATCAATCTACCAAAACTCTCACTACATTGCATGAGACCTTGCATTTTTCTGAATTTCTAAATGTTAATAAAATTTGTGAGTCTTGTCAATTAACAAAGAGTCACAAATTACCTCTTACACGTATAAAACATGTATCTTGTTTTGATTTGGAACTTGTTCATTGTGATGTATGGGGAACTTCTCCCATTAATTCTATTTTAGGTTTCTATTGTTACAGTTGCTTTATGGATTATTATAGTCATTTTTCATGGATATATCATATGTGTGCTAAACCGGATGTGTTAGATGTATGTTTGTAATTAACTAATTTTTTGGATTCCATTGTAATTATTCACATATTACATGTTCATAATGCTATAAAGATTGAATATCTAAAAACATCATTGAAGGGAGGAGATCAAGTATCAAAACTATATAATTCACACTCCGGTTGCACCTTCAAGCTTAGGACAAATGACTTAGATGCCTAAGATTATCCCTTTGTTTAATAGACTTAGGAGGATTAGAGTTAAAATAGAATTAGGGATTAATCCATGTATGACTCCTAGATGATTTAAAATGAAAATATTTTCTAAACCATTTGTGTTTTGAAAACATAGTTTGAGCTATTAGCGGATCCCTCTTGTGCAACACCCTTCAGTGCTCAAGAAGACAAGTTTTTTCTTGGTTTTAGGCTTGAAAGAGACCGTCATATGCTCGTTAGCCTTTACTAGAATGACCTCTTTATGACTTAGGGAATAGAAAGGAAAAAATATCACAAAAGGAGAACAGAGCTCTATGAGCTCACTCAAACGACCTTGACCTTGCTCGAGCGGTCTTATGGTTGCTTGAGCAGTCTATTCTCCTTGGCCAAGGTTGAAATGCAATTTTCATTCCTATGACTACCACCCTCCCATCGAGCGAGCGGTCATTCACGAATCTGAGTTTTCTTGTTGACCAAAATTATCCTTATTCTGGACCTATAAATAGGGACTGCATTTTCTTCTGCTAGGATAAGACTCTTTTAAGCCTTTTGAGATTTAAAAACTCATTCTATCTAGAGAGCTTTCACCACAATCCTAGATCTCGAAAACTTAAGGCTACCTCCTAGAGATTCTATCCAACTTCACAAATTGGAAGGAAGATCTTGAATGGTGTAAATCAAACCCATTGGCATGTGCATACCGGGGATCATTTGCATGCACATATTGCTCAAGGACTAGAGTATCCTTTGCAGAGATGAATCTAAGTGAAGCTACACAAGACGTCGAAGGAGGACCTTTGGTAGAGAGACATATTGAAGGAATGTAGCATTTTAACCATGGTATTAGTTTAGATGTAAGACTCGAGCCTTTTTATGTTGATTTTGAAAGTAGTGGATTAGGTTTTGGTGAACCCTAAGAGGTTCCTTGCAACTTTTTCCAATAATGATTTTTCGAGTCAACAATTGCTTGTGTTCATCTTGTTTATTTACATATACACTTCCATTTGTTAGAACATACACACATGAGTTTATATGTGTGATTAATCGAAATCTATTTATCCATCGTAGCGTTTGGGTCTCCATGAGATTAAATAATTGATGAATTAATTGAACAATTAATCAACATCAATCTTTATGGATGTAAGGGATCATGGTGACTAAAAGGGGTTCTCATATTAAATTGATATATCATTTTGTGAAGAGGTAACTAGGAAAAGTTAGGTTTTAATTTGTAATCGATTATGCTTAAAATTAAAAAACATATTCACCCCCTTCTAAGTATTGTCGTGCGTTTCATGTGTTTAATTGTAAGGAAAAATCCACTTCATTTCTCCCCCCTCCCGAAAAAAATAAGACGCCTTGGCATGTTTCACTTGTTTGAAACTATGGAAGAAAGTTTATTTTCTAGCTGTATAAAATACTTTCAAGGCGATGATGCTTTGAAACTAACCCATGGGGCTTTTAAAACTTTCTTGTATGACTATTGAATTGTGTATCATATTTCTTCTTCTCACAACCAGTAATAAAAATCGTGTCTCTGAATGGAAGCATCCCCATGTTACCGAAATAGGGCTTGTTTTACTATTTGATTCGCACATGCCTAAGAGGTACTATCTTGATGCTTTCTCCACTGCCACATTTCTTATAAATCAGTTGCCTACTCTGCTTCTTCATTGTTTATCACCATATGAATTTCTCCTTCATGGTCAACTTAATTATAATATTTTGCGGGTCTTCGGATGTCGGTGTTATCCCTACGTATGCCCTTATCGTTAGGATAAACTTAGTGGCAAATCAGTTGCTTGCATTTTTATTGGCTACAATAACTCTCACAAAGGCTACTATTGTCTTGACCAGTGCATCGGATGAGTTTATCTCTCATGCCATGTCATTTTCAATTAGGATCTCTTCCCATTTACAGCGCCTCCAGCTGCTACCTGTCCCTAGCTGCGACTTCCACAACCACTGTTTTGATTGCAGCAACTGTCCCAGCTCAATATGTGAGATCGCATGTTTCATATAAACATAAATGATATTAACTTGCTAGTATTTTTAAAATAATTAAAATAATGAGAGAAACTTTGAATTGTTGTTAAAAGAATAGTCGCGTAAGTTTGAGTTTCGGGCATATTGACTTTCGGGTCAATTTTAATTTTTGAGATGTTTCAGGTTGATTTGGGTAACGAAGTAAAATTATTAATTTTTTTAGGTCAAAATAACATTATCATTGAATTTGGTAGGTCAACAGACCTTGTGATAGACATTTACCTCATATAGCGGTTCTGAAGGATAAAATAGTTTTTTGAGATAAATCATAAAAATAATTTTTTTAGGTTAAAATAACATTAAAAATGAATATGAAATGTCGAAAAACCTTAGAGTATTCATAAAGAACAACTTAGAGATGTTTAGGGGTAAAATCATAATTTTGGGGAAAAATGTATTTTTTTACCTTGTGAACAATAAAAGACGGGAATTTTCTGATTATAAGACCTCATTTCAATCCCATTTCTCTCATTTTTCTCGCCCCCACTCACCCAATACTACTCCATACACCTTAGAACTAGAGGGTGAAAGTGAGAATAAGGCCATTAGAGCTTTGGCTTTTGCTTGAAAACCTAGAAACATTATTTGGGATTCTTGAATTCACTTGGAGATTTGAAGGTGGAGCTTGGGTTCTTGGGTTTTGAGGTAGGGTTCTCCTTTCTCTTACATATACATTGATGCATCTCATGTTTGTTCTATATCTATTTGTTTAGTATAAGCTAAATACATGTTTTCATGCTATGGGTCTTAATAAAATGATGAGTTTACTATGATTTTGTAAACCTACATGCATTAAATGAATTTGGGTATTATGGGTTTGAAACTGTAACTTGATTTTTGTTATGAGTGTTTGATTGAACTCAAGGTTTTGGGTTCTTAGAGTATATGTGATTTTGTATCCAATGTATTTGATTTATTTCTTAAGAATGGGTATGTTACGTTGTAAATGTACATTTGGAGATTTTATGTCTATCATGTATTTGATAAAATGCCAAAGTGATTATAAGTATTGAAATGATGAATTGTTGAAAGAAGTATTGATTCTNTTGTTGTTAAAAGAATAGTCGCGTAAGTTTGAGTTTCGGGCATATTGACTTTCGGGTCAATTTTAATTTTTGAGATGTTTCAGGTTGATTTGGGTAACGAAGTAAAATTATTAATTTTTTTAGGTCAAAATAACATTATCATTGAATTTGGTAGGTCAACAGACCTTGTGATAGACATTTACCTCATATAGCGGTTCTGAAGGATAAAATAGTTTTTTGAGATAAATCATAAAAATAATTTTTTTAGGTTAAAATAACATTAAAAATGAATATGAAATGTCGAAAAACCTTAGAGTATTCATAAAGAACAACTTAGAGATGTTTAGGGGTAAAATCATAATTTTGGGGAAAAATGTATTTTTTTACCTTGTGAACAATAAAAGACGGGAATTTTCTGATTATAAGACCTCATTTCAATCCCATTTCTCTCATTTTTCTCGCCCCCACTCACCCAATACTACTCCATACACCTTAGAACTAGAGGGTGAAAGTGAGAATAAGGCCATTAGAGCTTTGGCTTTTGCTTGAAAACCTAGAAACATTATTTGGGATTCTTGAATTCACTTGGAGATTTGAAGGTGGAGCTTGGGTTCTTGGGTTTTGAGGTAGGGTTCTCCTTTCTCTTACATATACATTGATGCATCTCATGTTTGTTCTATATCTATTTGTTTAGTATAAGCTAAATACATGTTTTCATGCTATGGGTCTTAATAAAATGATGAGTTTACTATGATTTTGTAAACCTACATGCATTAAATGAATTTGGGTATTATGGGTTTGAAACTGTAACTTGATTTTTGTTATGAGTGTTTGATTGAACTCAAGGTTTTGGGTTCTTAGAGTATATGTGATTTTGTATCCAATGTATTTGATTTATTTCTTAAGAATGGGTATGTTACGTTGTAAATGTACATTTGGAGATTTTATGTCTATCATGTATTTGATAAAATGCCAAAGTGATTATAAGTATTGAAATGATGAATTGTTGAAAGAAGTATTGATTCTATGATATGATTGAGTAGATTTTACCATGATTTTGGGTTTTTAAAGTATGGAAAGAATGGTGGTGATTTACATAACTTATCAGTCCTTTAATTTGTGAATTTTGCTATGAAAGGGTACAAATTATATTTTTGGTGTGTGTGAGTAATTTTGAAATGTGTAATATTGAAATAGAAATGTGAGATTTTAGAAAACTATGTATTTTTTTAAAAGTGCCGAAGTTGTGGTTGCTATTGGGCATAGAATATGATCATGAAATTATGGTTTTAAACTTGTATGCTCAGTACCGACAGATAGAGGGTTAGTAGATAGTTAGGGCCATTGAGGGGGGTTAGCAAGGCGGCAACTAGTCCTAAGGAGGATTGATGATGATAGTGGTTTTCGATGTTTGCCTGTGTGGTAAATTCCTTGGTGTTTCACTTATATATTTCAAATGATAGTATGTAGTGTACTTTCAAAAATGCTTAGTACTTATCGTGTACCTAGACTTATTGATAAATTATTTTATTACCTATTACTATGATTGTGAATTGTTGGCATTTAAAATCTTGTATATGCTTGAAAAAAATATTATCCTGCTGGGTTGTGGTTGCTCATCCCCTATTAACAATTCCAGAGACTAGTGTGCATCCCAAGACTTAGTTGATGAAGAGTTGGGGGACCTTTGGACTAGAAGGGACTCCTTTTGGAAACCTTATTGTATTTACTCTTAGAACATTTGTATAGAAATGTGATTATACATAAACTTTTATTTGAAGGTAATTTTGGGGAGCTTTTGATGTAAAGTTAATTACCTCATGAGAGGTTATTCTTTTGGGTATTGCAAGATAAAGTTATCCCTTTAGTGTTAAGCTTTGGTAGATGGAACTTATGTAGGAATACTAGCTTTGGGAGGACTTTGTCACCCCGACTTTATATTGGATTATGTTGTAATGAATGAATGATGTGGATGTTTAATTAGTTGTTTATGGTTCGTATGATGTGGATAGTTAGTTGGATTTAGTTTATTATATATAATGCTCTCACAGTTTGCTCTTGCCAGTGTTTAGAATTCCCAATTTTCAAACAAAACTCTACCGAATTTTCGAAGAACAAATGTGCTTTATTAAAATCAAATGAATTTTTGTGTTTAGTCTTGATGATACCCAAAATATGCTTAAGGTTGAACTCGGTCAATAAGCTCGGACCTTCCAAGCTCGGATCACTCAACTCATCACTTATATCCAAGGGAGTTCGGGTCAACATCTCTTCCCCAACAACTAAACCCTCATAGGAGTTGGCTTCCACCCAAGCACCACACAAACATTGGGTGGGCACGAAGCGGTATGGGTGATAGTGGACTGGCTTACGAAGTCAGCACACTTCTTGGTAGTGCGGATGACCATCACACTAGAGGAATTTTACAGATGTATATACAGGAGATAGTCTGGTTACATGGGATGCCAGTATCTATACTATTGGATCGGATCCCAAGTTTATGGCTTATTTTTAGAAAAGTTTCCAGCATGCCATGGGGACATAGTTGATGATGAGCACCATTTTTCGTCCCCAAACGAATGGTCAGTCAGAGGGGACCATCTAGATTTTAGAGGACATGTGTTGGTCATGCGTCCTTGATCTCAAGGATAGTTGGAAAGAACACTTACCCTTAGTGGAGTCTGCCTACAGTAACAGTTATTAGACGAGCATATAGATGACACCCTATGAGGCACTTTGTGGGAGGTCGTGTTGTTCTCCGATTTGTTGGATGGAGGTTAGAGAGAGACCCTTAATGGGTCTGGATTTGATTAAAGACACCTCAGAGAACGTAGATTTGATACGGAAGTGTCTTCTTATGGTTCAGAGCCGACAGAAGAGCTACGCCGATACTAGCGGCGATCTTTAGAGTTTGAGATTGGGAATCAAATCTTCTTGAAGGTGATGCCTAAGAAGGGAGTGGTCAGGTTTGAGAAGTGGAAAAGCTGTCACTGAGGTATATCGGGCCCTTTGAAGTACTCGAGAAGGTTGGTACATCCACTTACTGGTTGACATTATCGCCAAATTTATTAGGCGTTCACGTGATGTTTCATGTCTCCATGCTCTGTAAGTACACTCCAGATCATACAAATGTGGTGGATTAGGGTGAGTTGGCTGTTGATATGAATGGGACCTTCGAGGAGGGACCGATGCGTATTATGGCTAGTTGAGAGCAAATTATGTGAGGTAAGACCATAAGGTTGGTGAAGGTGCTGTGATAACACCATGGTGTGGAGGAGGTGACATGGGAGCGTGAGACACTATACATGTCAGTTATTCAGTCTTATTCGAGGGTTGAAGTACCTTCTTGTAGTTGTAAAGTATTATATGATTTGTGACATTTGCATGTGGTTGTATGTGCGTGTGTGTGTGAATTTTGGGGATAAAATTATTTTTAAGGGGGGAAAAATGTAAAATCCAAGAAAATTTAAAATTTTATTGCGAAGCGTAAAATGGTAATTAGTTGTTATGGTGCGGGTTGAAAACTCAAATTTTTCTAGAACTTAGATGACGAAACGGATACCATTGTTGGATTTGTCTTGTGAAATTTAGTTATCAAGACAATTTTTATTGAATTACGAGACAGTCAATTTTTTTGCGTTTTACAATGCAATCGGGTGTCGCTCGACTAAAAAAAATGCAATCAGGTTTTAATTGCGAAACACCAAAAATAATTTAAATTTAGTTTAAATAAAATATATTGAACTTAACACAGAACGATATTTAATTGATTCAGAATAAAATTGAATTAGAAAAAGACGACATGTGGCTTAATCGCCGATGATAGACCGACCAACTTCTTATGGAGTCTCATATCATTTTCAAGTGCCCAAACATTCTTGCTCAACAACTATGAAGGGGTCCTTGTACCCAGTCAGGTGAATGCAAGCTCAAGATACATACCAGCACACCAACGGTGTCACTTTTATGGATTCGATGTTTGTTCTGCAACTTGAGACATCAATCGAAGACCGAGCTGACCATCATAGGTGCCGACCAACTGCTTGGGTATTGCTCATGCTAGCGTTTGGACCACAAATAGTTATTGTCGGTATCATGCATGTCAAAATTGTTGGGTTTTGCATCAAGATCATCTCGAAGTATTTTGGGAAAGGTCTGTCTTTCGTGATTGTACCTCACTTCCCTGTATTTTTGGAAATGGTAAGACTAGCCATCACTTTGTGATTCGTTCGAGTTTGCCGACTGCCCTTTGGGCCACACCGATGGTCGTGAGATAAAAAAATAGCTGAGTTCAACACCCATGACTAATTCCTGTGACACTTAAAACAACAAAAAAAGTTGTACGAAGGAAGCTCCGCTTCCAATTAGTCATCAAAGGCTAAACATCATGGTTTTTTCTTGTCCGTGTGCTCAAGTCTGCATGCATGAATTCCCTAAGTGAATAAGTGTTATTTCTGTCCAAGTGCTATTGGAGCAATATCTTGGCCCTACTAGCCTTTGCTAATATTATAATTTTTGTCAAACTAAGACGCAATTCTCACAAAGGGAAGTGAACACGGGCTTAACTCTTAACTTTACTTGTACATGTGCATTTCAAGAATTTCGTATGTTTGCCCCGTGCACACTAAGACATGTAAAGACAAGCCGAGGTATACTAATGAAAGTCATAATGAAGACTGGGCAAGATTCTTTTTTAGTTTTCATTTTGTTAGTGCTAATAGCAGTCGAGACAGAGGGAGAGACCAACTAGCTTATTTCTAAAGCCGAAGGCAAAAATAATAAATACCTTTGAGTGAATGATACCATGTATTGTGATACTGCTGAAGAGTTCAACCAAAGTGTAATTTGTTATTGATGGTGCTCGAAAATGTTAACCCAAGTCTAGAACCACAGTCTGTTGGCCCAGAGAGGGGATAAAATGGAAATATGAGTTGGAAATGGATGAAACTGCAAGAGAAAGGAAAAAAAAATGCTATGTAAGTGGTTCGCCTTAGCCGAAGGACTAAGGCTACATCCACTATAGGGGAGTCTCTTGCTCCTTGGGGTTGTATATTGTTTGAAGAAGGCTATTATAGTGGTTTTATTGGCTTAGAGCCTTACAAGAGACGCTTAGAGGATACAAGCTTATTTGTGTGGTTCATAGTGTAGACAATGAGGAAGATGATGATTGTCTCATTTCTGTAGTGTAATAGTGTCCTATTTATATAAGTAATCTTTCTAGGGTGTCATGCGGCTCCTTCCTCCTTTTTTTTGATTCTGTGGGACCTTTTACTTTTGTCTTGTAGTGACCTCTTCCATATAACACCGCTGCATCCACGGCCCTTGAATGATTACACGCAACAATATTCTTTGTGGCAGAGAGTGCTTGATTGTAATGGGTGTCAAAAGTGGTTCTTCTATCCTCATAACACGTGGCACGACGGGAGCATTCCAGGATCAACAAGGGGGCCGGGCTCCATTTGCCTTCAGGTACCGTTGGGCTTTATCCTTTGGGAGTGGTCCATTCCAATCTCGGTGTGGACAGTGAGTAGTTTGTACCACTCTGCATGTAGAGGCCTTCTAGGCCTATTGGGCTCATGATTAGGGCGGCCCATACCTAGAATTCCTTCATTATCAGTTGCCCCCAGCCCCAGGTCGTGAAGATGACGTCACCTCTAACCTAGGGTTAAAACATCTTTTTTAAATTTGGCATGGTTTTCTTGAGTGACGGTTGCTCATGATTGCCGGTGCTGCCCTTGGTCTTGCTGGGTTAACCTATGCCTGATGTGATAAGATGGTTATGCTTAGAGGGATGCATGTGTCACCTGTAGGGGGTCAATTGGTGCGATTTCCTTTATATGCTCTGTTCCACATCCTATCACAAAATAAATGCTATTTATAAAAGAGGGAAAATCCCTTCATCTTTCCCACTTTGTGCCTTTGAATTCTCATATCTTCATGTTCTCTTTCTTCCTCCGATTTTTGAGGCGTCCATTTCAAGCTCTTCAGTGATCTAGGGTTTCTTGATTCCCAGTTCCTCTCTGCTTTTAGCTTCTGACTAGGTACGTTCTTCTTTCTATATTCTTTTGCTCGATCTGGATCCCTTCAACCCTCCATGGTGGGGTTTTGGGTTTTGTTTCCTAGTTTGGAGGTTTAGCTATTTCAGGAGCCATTCCAGTGATTTCTTTTTCCTTTCGTGATTTGTAGACCATTATGTGTTGTTGAGGCTATCCTTATTTAGGACTTGGTGTCTGAGACCTTTATTCTTGGCTGATTGCGTCTTAGATTTACCTTCTCTACATTCTGGTTTGCGATTCGAGCCAGCATTGAGGAGATTGTTTCTTCTTTTGAATCTTAATTCGAGGAAAAGATTGATGAAGGTGTTGAGGTGGTTTTTGCGGCTTCTGCTAGTGGCATTTTGAGGAGGAGGCGTCCTCTCCCATCGCTGGCGATGCATTAGCCAGTGGCGACCAGTTTTCCCTTTCTTTAGTAGAGAATTTAGAGTTTCCTCCTAGGGAGCCTACCGAGAAGGTTTCTGGGTTAGCCATTGAGGTTTCGACCTCTACCCCTTTGGTAGAAGTTCAGGTTCCCTTAGCATTGCCCCCCATTCCTTCTGGTCATTCTAAGAAGAGGAAATCTAAGGTGGCCCCATCTTTTTTTCCCAAGAAAAAGGCTCATCGGGATTTATCCGACCTGTCTTGGTGTGTTGAGTTGACCTCTAGTCACCTCGATGATGAGGATTTGGAGGAGTTGAGGGAGGAATACCATTTTCCTAAATTTGTATTATTGCATTCTCCTAAGGAGTATGAGAGGTGCAACTCCTTTATTCTTGGTATGACTTGCTTCTTTGAATCCGCTTTCTGTGTCGATCTCCGGTTTCCCGTTCATCCCTTCATCCCATATATTCTTTCTTTTTATAATGTTTGCCAAGCTCAGCTTTCTCCAAATGGCTGGGGTCTTCTAGTTAGCTTTTTCATCCATTCATTCAAGAGTGGAAACGACTTTTATCCCACCATTCAAGAATTTGGCCCCCTTTTTTAGCTCAAATCCTCTCATTCTTTGGGCTTTCTATACTTCGCCAAGAGAGTAAAGGCAAAGAATTTGATTTTTGGGCTCCCATCTTCCAACAAGGGGGTGGAAGCCAAGGTTTTTCTTTGTTAGAGGCGACTCCTGGGAGCAGTTAGAGGAACTTGATGACGTCCCTTGTATTCCCAAGTTTTTGGGGATCCCGAGGAACACCAGTTAGGCCAATTCATTGGCCACGCCTTTTCTTTCATATTCATTTTCACTATTATCTAGCTAACTTCTGACTTGTCTTGCAGGTTTCTGCCCAGCTCTTGACTCATAGGAGGCAGCTAGAGTAGCTAGAGTAGAAGTTTTTGGCTTGTAGTCCTTCCTCTATCTTGTGACCTACGAGAATCTTGTGAGGTATGAGCTCAGGCTATTTGTGAACATTGACTATGTTTCAGAAATAACACAGTTACCTACCCCCCAATCTAAATCTACGGATCAAGATCTCATTATGGCGGCTTTCTTGGATGCCGAGAAATTGAGGAAAAAGAGGATGCTAATAAAGAGTTCACAACTGCTCCCCAAAGAGGTGCAAATGTCTAGGCCAGCGCCTACCACACTAAGGAGTCTTTACCAGGACGTCCCACGGCTATAGTAGCTTCTCATGTCCTTCCTTAGCCTGCTTTATAGAAAATCAAAAAAGGGGAGTCCATCCCTACCTAGTCCAAAGCCCAAGGGAGTGGATTCCATCGCGACCCTGAGGTCGTCGTGATTGCTCTTATCGAGTTGGTTCCCACATCAGACCCTACTACAGCTCTGTGAGCTCTTTTCAAGAAGAAGACTTAACATGTCATTCGAGGTTTGGCTGAAGTACCCCATGTCCTTCCTTGTGTTTTTCTCCAAAATACATCTTCTAAGGCATTTTTTTCTATTTCTCGTGCTAACTGATTCCTCTTTTTGTTAGTCGCTTGCTTGTGTGAAGATGTGGACTTCCATTATGGACAGGAGCTGATGAAGGCCAGGGCATCCATCAACGCTGCAGTGGTGGGTAAGGAAGCTGTTGATGGGAAGGTGACGATTCTGATGGGGTAGGTGGCTGAGCTAAAAAGGATTTATGATGAGCTAAACATCTGTTATCAAGACTTAACCAAGCTTAAGGATTTCCAGCTAGAAGCCAAAGATATCGAGCTGGTAGCAAAAGATACAGAAGTGGCGTCTCTGAGGGCCTAAGTCTCTGAGCTCCTCAATGAGAGTGTTGCCGCCTTTGTGAAGGGTTTCATGAATTTCCAAGAGTAAGTTGATGATGTTTATCTGAACCTCGATTTAGACTCCTTCATGCAGTAGCTTGGGTTGAAGAAAAAGGTTGAAGTGGCTGAAAAGACAAGACAAGAAGGGGGGTTGAGGTGTTCGATGCCAAGAAAGGACCTATGGCTGAGGTGGCTATGGCCGATGAGCTTGGTGCTAAAAAAGAAACAATCACTAGGAGGCCAGTGGTGGTGGGGATTCTGTCATGTGAGTTTGGCTTGTTGCTATCTCTTCTTCTTTATATTGTAATTGTAACTTGTTGACGATCCCTGTGTTGTACTATTTTCTTCTCATCAATGATAATGCTACTGATTATGCTCACTTGCTTTTTGTCTTCCACAAATGTGTTGTGATTCATTTTGCCTATTTTCGGCTCTAATAGATAAAAGTGCTTGCTTTGGGCTATGTTGTCATAGGAATTATCACCAATTTTGGTGACAGTAAGCTGTGATAATCAAGTTACCTTTTGAGGGTAATTTTGATAAGGGAGAAATTGGAGCTGCACATCTTAATCAACTGGCATCGTCAATTGACTGAGTTGTCTCTACCTATTTATCGTGATGACCTTGCCCATTTTTCGTGCTGACATGACCAAGAATAATGGGGCTATTTTAGAATTTTTCCCTTCCTTTTTGTGTACTCTAGACTTGACGGTTTCATTCAATTGAGAACGTGTGTCGTCAGTGGTGGTAGTGGCTCCTCAAAATCACCGCCCTAAAGTCCTTATAGCGTCATGTGTCCATAGTAATAAATGTGATGGATACACATTAGTTGCACCCTTTAGAGGCGACAGACGCACGTCTGTTTCTCATAAATAAGCTACTTTAGTGAATGATTACTCTACTTTGAGCGCCAAAGTTTTCCATTGTTCCTTCCTGGCATAAGACTTCTTCTCTGGTGCTAAAAACCCTTCATATCCTGTTCTCATGACTAGGACTCCCTCTTCTTACTTCGAAACTATGGAGTCCCCAATGCTGATGCTAGGAAAATTAATGAAGAAGAGGCCCAGGCTATTGCCAGGTGCTTCGAATTTCCCACAGGGTGATCATTTGCAATGTTGAGTGGTTTCTATTTCATAACTCCTTGAGGGGTTCAAACTGTTTCTTTGAAGTTCCTTTTCTGTTGGGGCTTCGATTTCTTCTTCCCGCTTTCTTCCGAGAGATTTTGCACCTTTTCAGTTTTTGCCTCGCCATACTTCTTCCATCTGGATGGGCAGTCTCACTGGCATTTTTGGCGATGTGGAAGAGGTTATTTCCCCAATCCAAGGTTACTTTGGCTGAGTTTCTCAACTTTTTCTGCCTGGTAGAAGTATTTGATCTCTACCACTTTGTCCCTAGGCGAAGGGGAGAAACTTCTATCGTTGACCTTCCTTCTGAGCTGGAAAGATGGAAGAGGAGATATTTCATTGTTTCTAGAGAAGGTTAGGAGTTTGCACCTCGCACATCATTGTCGATTAGGGTCCCCATGGCTTGGGGAGAACACAAGCATCTTGATGAGCTTTCCTTCTATTGGTTTTCTCTTGTGGTGTTCACTGCTATTTCTTTCTTTGGTTGATGGCACTATTTCTTTCTTTTGTTGTAGATGAGCTCCCGACCTTATCTGGTGAGGAACAAGCTCAGATCAATCAAGTCTGAGCCTTTTTTTCGATCTCCTTTGTCGCGCTTATTTGCACTGACCTAACTTCTACTCCGAGCACTCATAAGTGTCTGTCATTCCTTACATCATATGCTAAGTGTTGGTGAATTAACTGAATTTATTCTTTGACCGCCTTTGTTGTCTAGTCCTTTCTTATCTGACCAGCCAAAGAAATGTGATCGTTGAGCAGGTAGGTCGTAAGAGGAGAGCCTACAATCATGACTCTCCGGCGAAGAGGCCTAGGCTTGTGGAAGGTAGCCAAGAAAATCCACCGAGCTTTGCAACTGAGACTGAAGCTTCTCCGATAACTTTGGATTCATCAACTATGCCTCCTCCAATCATTTTTGAGGTTCCAAGCCCTCCTAGCATGGCTGAGGCACCACTGCAAGTGCTCAAACCTAATATTGAAGTGACGACAACTAGGGTGTAGACTTATAATCGTGAGGGAGGGCTAGTGAGGCACAACTTCTCAACTACCGGTGCGGAGGGATCCAACTTGGGTTTATCTGGTCAAGCCCCGATTGTGGACCTCAAGTGAAGTTTACTGGATGATGTTACTCTGAGTAGTTGAGCTCTCATGGAGCTGATTCCTCAAGTTGATCTACAATGTTCCGTTGACTGCCCTTTTAGGGCTAAGAGTCAGGATATTCTGCATGCCCTTCTTTAGGTGGACTCACAGCCTTTTTCACCTTTAACTTTCTTTGCTTCAACCCTGTACCAATTTAAACCTCTATTCTAATCCCAGGTTATGATGCATGTATGTTCCTTTGGAGATGAGATCAACCACTTGAAAGAGGAGACCTAGAAGCACACTGAGCTTGATGGGGCTCGTAAGAATGATGCTGATCTCGAGGAGAATCATCAAAGGAATTTTGAGCTCCTGAACTAGGGTTTTGCCATGGAATCTGAGTTGGAGGTGGTTCTTGACCAAAAAGCTTAGATTTCTCCGAAGCTGATTATAGTGGCTACCTCAGAGATGTCCTTGCGAGAGCAGCTGGAGGTCCAAACTGGAAAAGTGGAGTCCATGTAGGATAAGTTCGACTCTCAAACCTATGAGATGGTTAGCTTTGAGGTCGACAAAGCAGTGCTGATGGCTTAAGTGACTGAGCTACAGGACTCTGACTTTGGAGCACGAGCTGGTAGAGAAGCAGCTCTAAGAGATTGAGAAGATCAAGCGAGAAGTTCCTTAGGCATTTGTGGATGGATTCTTCAACATCCAAGACCAGGTGGTTGCGCAATACCTTACCTAGGTCTAGATTAATTTGTGCCGTGATGCGATCTCCTTCCAAACGGTTCTTCTAGTGGTGGTCCTTTTGGTGCAGCTCCATGATCCAGCCATCCTTGAAGAACAAGTTTCCTTTTTCTTTTTCTCTCTCTCTCTTTTTTTGGAAAGAAATTTCCTTTGAGACATGTAAACTTTTTCCTTTTTGCAATGAAGTGTTGTTGATCTTTTGCCATGCTCCCAAGGAGGTCTTGACCTGTTTGGAGTATGATTTTTTATTTGTGCTATCTTTTTGCTTCCGACCTGATCTGCATGATCTCAAGTTGTTCTATCCTAGGCTATAAATAACTGAGCTCCTAGGGTCTTAGCCAACTTTGCTCGAATGTACAATCTGCTTGGTTGTGCCCTTAAGTGGTATAGTGGAACTCTCTTCTGTTATTGTATGCTCTTAAGTCAAAGTGTACAGATTCAAGTGAAAATCCTTAATTGAACCATTCCAGATGCCCACCTAACTTCACCTACCTTTTTGAGGCATCGTTATCATTGTTATTGTCATGATTATGGAAGTTTAACAGTCGCCTCTTCACCTTTGCATGATATTTATTCCTTTTATGCTTGTTGCTTCAAATTCTTCACATTCTTACTTCTCTTAAGAAATCTTCTTGCACCTTGCCCTTTTCCAGACTTCATGGCTTCTTCTCCTTCCCCATTGTTTAGACAGCGTGCCAAAGCCATGCTTGATGACGTCTGGTACTCAATATTTCTACTTCCTTCACTACTTATCGCTTCTAATGTAGAGGCGTTCAGGAGGCAGTTCGACTTCCCCGATGCCTTGGCTGTCAGGGCCCCCACCCTGACGAACCCTACAACCTTCTCCTCCAATAGAAGGTTTGCTACTCTGAAGGCTCATTCAAAATGGGCTTTCGCTTACCTATCCACCCAGACTTTGGGTGGGTTTTGTCTTTCCTTGTGCTATGCCCTTCTTGGCTTTCCCCTGAAGGGTGGGGCCTTACTCATCAATTTCATTATCTTATGGCATTTACAAGGTTTCAGTGACTTTTCCACTGTTGTAGTATTCTTTTACTTCTTTGAGCTTTCCTTTGATTTCCCCCTTACTTTAGTCATTTCAGCTGGAGGCGATTCTTTAGCTCCCTACTAATTCCTAGCATTCCTAGCTCTTCAGAGGGGTGGATCCAATGATTTTTCTTTGTTTTTGGGGACTCCTAGGAATCTGTCGAGGGGCAGCACTAGTGTGCCTGGTTCCCTTGCTCTTGGGGGCGCTTTCGTGATTAAGGTAGAGTCAAAAATTTTATTGAGTTCTAATTAGCCAATTTTGGTTTCCAAGCTTTGTACTAACTTCGACTGTGTCCGAGTTGTGCATGTACCCCCACTCCGATCCTGGAGGAGATGATTAACGGATTAACGTCTGCCAAGTTACGCATGCCGACCCGATCCCCTATTCTGCTCTAGTCACTCCCCATAACTTAATTCAATTCGGGATTGGGGGTAGCTCAGTAGCTGCTCTGGACGCCATCCCAAGGTTCGCCCCTTTATTCCATGAGGTTGATTCCTCTTCCATTGAATCAGAGGGAGATGTGGCCACCTCATCCAGGAAATTTCGACAGAACGAATCAACATCACAATCGTCAAGTTCTTCATCCCATGACAAAAAATCCTTGTCTGCTGAGGTGGAGCTTACGAACCTCAAGAAGTGGCTCTTTGAGGCCATGGAGGAGCGGGATGCTGTAAAGGATGAGAATTCCCATCTACGAGCTATTAATGCATAGCTGGAAAGGGAGAACTCAGAGCTGAAGAGACACGTAGGGGGAACTTAGGATTTTTCTTTTTCTTGATTGTAATCAAAATGTCCTTATGAATATGAATTGAATTTATCCGTTTGGCACTTCGTTTGTTTGTGTTTGTTTTGACGACTTCGTAACTTCTATATTGACATTTTGAGCTAAGAAACTATCTACTCGAGTTGAAAAGCTCTTAGGCTGAAAAGCCTAGTCATTCTGTGCGGTTGAAGAGCTCGTGGCTTTGTCCAAGATAAAAAGCTCTCTTCCCGTGCTGAAAAGCTCTTTAATTTGAAAATCCTAGTCATTCTGCACAATTGAAGAGGTCACGGCTTTTTCTGAGCTGAAAAGCTCTCTTCTTGTGCTGAAAAGCTCTTAGGATAAAAAGTCTAGTCATTCTATGCGCCTGAAGAGCCCAACTTTGTCTGAGTTGAAAAGCTATTAGGCTAAAAATTGACTATGCGAACTTTTTGATCATAGAACTTTCATTGATTTTGGAAATGGGGGTTTGCAATGGTTTTCCACCTCTCTATTACAATGATTTGAACTCTACTGATAATAGCGCTTCAAATGATTTGCATTCCAGGAGTGTGATAAATCTTTCCCTTTTTCTGTCTGCAGCTCATAATTCCTAGGTTGGACCACCCTTTTTATAATGTAAGGCCCTTCCCCATTTTGGTTGAGCTTCCCATAGGTGGAATCCTTTTTGGCTGGGAGCAATTTCTTTAGTACCAGGTCACCTGGTTGGGCACTTCTCCTCTTTAACCGTTTGTTGTAGTATTTGGTTGTGTTTATCTAGTATCAGAATATTTGCTGCAGCGCTTCATCCCTTTTCTCGTCTAGTAGGTTGAGATTGGACAACAGGGATCTCTCATTTTGTTCTGGATCAAAGAGTTTGGCCCTTGCTAAAGGCAAGCCGACCTCGAGTGGGGCCATTGCCTTAGTTCAGTAGGCAAGGCTGAACGGGGTCTCGCAAATTACTTTCCATATGGTCGTTCGATAAGCCCATAGTACCGTATGAAGATGATTCACCTATTGTGACTTGGATGCCTCCAGCCTTGTCTTCAGCACGAGCTTGATTGTTTTGATTGTAACTTCAGATTGTCCAATGGATTGCGGGTGTGCGAGTGCTGAGAAGTAGTTTCTGATCCCCAATTTGGTCCAAAAGTCTATAAATGTTGGATTGTCAAACTGCTTTCCATTGTCCAAAACTAGAGCCCTAGGAACACCAAAACGGCAAACTATCGTCTTCCAGATGAATTTCTTGACCTTCTACTCAGTTATTTTGGCCAGCGGCTCGGCTTATGCCCACTTTATGAAGTAGTCTACTGCAACTATAACAAATTTGTATTGCCCAACACCACTTGGCAGGGGCCCAATAATGTCTAATCCCCACTTCTAAAAGAGCAAGGGCCGATGATGGGCTTGAGCTTCTTTGGCAAATAGTGTGGCAGGTTACCATGAATCTGGCAAACTTGGAACCTTTTCACCATCTCATTGGTGTCCTTAGCTATAGTGGGCCAAAAGTACCCTTGTCGAAGTGCCTTGCTCGCTAGAGTCCTAGCGTCGATGTGGTTTTTGTAGATGCCCTCATGGATTTCTCTCAAAATGTATTCTGCCTCCATCTCAAACACATACTTTATTAGTGGAAATGAAAAAATCCTTTTGTATAACTTACCTTGAATGACTGTGAACCTTGCCGCTTTGGTTTTCAGCTTTGATGCTTCCTTCGGGTCGTCTAGGAGGACTCCATCCTGTAAGAAGGATATGATAGGATCCATCCACGAGGTAGTCTCTTGGACTCACATAGCTTGATCCTCATCGGGCTGGAAGCTGGGCTAGGATAAGACCTCGACGGGAACCCTCCTTAGTAAGTCTTTGTGGGCAGTAGTGGCTAGTTTAGTTAGTGCATCAGCTTGGGTGTTAGCCTCTCATGGCACTTGGATTAGCTCAGCCACAAAAAAATATCTCAGCAGGTTACGTACCTTCATCATGTAAAGGGCCATTTTTTCATCTCTGGCAGCGTACTCCTCCTCGACTTGTTTGACCACTAATTGGGAGTCATTGTGGATCATGATCTATTGTGCAACCATTGACAAGGCTAAGTTTAAGTCTGATATGAGGTTATCGTTCTCTGCCTCATTACTAGATGCTTGAAAATTGAATCTCAAAGCGTATTCTAGATTGTATCCCTTGGGCGAGGTCAGGATCAGGCCAGCCATGTTCCCCTGGGCATTTGAGGTGCCATCTACCTACAGATTCCAGGTCTAGACATCAACGATGCAGTCTAGATTCTCTGTATTCTCTTCTGGCGGCGAGGTGAATTTAGCGAGGAAATCGGCTAAGACTTGTCCCTTGATTGCCGTTCTTGGCTTGAATCTAATGTCAAATTCACTGAGTTCCATCGCCCACTTCACTAGTCTTCCAGAGGCCTCCAGTTTGTGTTAGACCTACCTAATTAGCTGATCTGTAGGAATCTCAATGGTATGTGCCTTGAAGTATGGCCTTAATCTTTAGGTTTCCACGAGGAGGGCTAGGACAAGCTTCTCCATCTTTGGATATCGCTCCTCAGCCCCCCTAAGAGCCTTACTACAAAAATAAATCGGCTGTTAAACTCTCTCTTTGTCTTTCACCAAGGCAACGTTGACTAAAGAGTCAAACATGACAAGGTAAATGGTCAAAATTTCTCCCTCCTAGGGGCTCACTAATACTCTTGGTGAGGCTAGATATGACTTGAAGGCTTGGAAAACCCCTTCACACTTCTCATCCAACCGAAAAGTTGCCTTCAAAACCATGAAGAACGGCTGACACTTGTCACTGGAGCGTGAAAGAAACGGATTGAGTGCTGATATCCTTCTTGTTAGGCATTGTACCTCTCTAGTGTTGGTGGGGGACTTCATTTCCAGAATAGGTTTCACGTTTTTGAGGTTTGCCTCAATACTATTGTTATTAACTATGAAGTCTAGAAACTTTGTTGCTGAGACCCCAAAGCATACTTGACTTGGTTTAACTTCATCTTGTGTTGCTGCATAATCTCAAATGCCTCCTTGAGGTGCTAAATATGGAGTTCAGATTTGAGAGACTTTACGTGCATGTTGTCAATGTACACCTCCATCCCTGAGCCCAGTTTCTCGCAAAACATCCTATTGACTAGCCTCTGATAGATGGCCTCGATATTCTTCAACTCGAAAGGCATGACTTGGTAGCAGAAAACTCCTTGTTCGGTGGTGAATGAAGTTTTTTCTTAGTTGTTTAGATCCATTCTGATCTGGTCGTTGCCTGAAAAGGCATCCATAAAGCTGAGGAGTTCATGGCCTGTTGTGGCATTAACTATCAAGTCAATCTGGGGCAAAGAGAAATTTTTAGGTCAATCAAGGCCATCTATCAAGTCAATCGATGCACAAGTGTCATTTCACATTTACTTTCTTGACGAGCACGACATTAGCCAACCAAGTCAGATAGTCGATCTCCTTGATGGCCTTCGCGCACAGGAGCTAGGCCACCACCCCATTGATTACTTTCTATCTATCTAGGGCAAAGCTTCTCCTCTTTTGCCTAACTAGCTTATAGTTCAGATTGACAATAAGCCCATGTATGATCACTACTGGATCAATTCCTTCCATGTCTTCTTGCTTCCAGGAAAACACATAAGTGTTCTTTATTAGGAATGAAAAAAGATTTTATTTGATGTCTTGGAGCAACATAGAGCCTATAAAGACCACATGCCCTGGGTCTTTGTCAACCTATACAGGCTTTAGTTGCTCCGTGGGGGTGGGCCGCGTCTCTAGCTCATCCCGCATGTCTAGGTCCTCCAGTTGAATAGATTCCACCTCCTTCTATCTCATCGACACTACCTAACATTCCCTTGTAAGGAATTGATCCCCCCCGACCACGTCGGCATCATTCTCAATGGGGATTTTCATCACTAGGTGGTATGTTGAGGGTATTGCTCTGATGAAACTGAGGAATGGTCTCCCTAAGAAGGATGTTGTAGGTAGAGGGGGTGTCCATTACTAAAAAATAGACTATGGTGGTAACCTGGTAGGGTTGGTCTCCCATGGTGAGGACGAGTTGGATAGATCCGATGGGCAAGAATCACTCACCCGAGAAGCCTAGGAGGTAGATTCTTATGGGTTCAAGCCTCAACCTGTCTATGCCGAGCTGATTGAAAGCTAATAGAAAAATAATGTTAGCTAAACTGCCATTGTCGATGAGCAGCCGATGTATAGTCTTATTTGCAATGATAGCCTTTATGACAAGGGGGTCATCATAAGGTTTCTAGCATCCTTCAAGGTCAACATCAGAGAAATTAATTTCTAGGTCTCAATGTGGCGCTTTCTGGACAGCTTGAACTTTGACAAAATCATCTAATCTTGCCCTCCTAACATACGCATTTCACACCGAGTTGGATTTGCCCCCTTCTGGGAAAACACCCGAGATGACCCTGATTGTTCCAAGGGCCTACTGATGTTGTTGTGGGGGTGGAGTAGCAGCTCGGGCATCTCGCCTCTAGTCATTTTGTACTCTCCCTTCTCTTGCCACTTAGTGGCACAGGTGTCCTATTTGGATCAAGTATTCTATTTCTTTCTTGAGCTTGATGCAGTCATTCGTCTCATGGCCAATGTCATTGTGGAACTCACAATATTTGGATGGCTCCCGTCTTCTAGGATTAGATTGCATCCAAGGTGGCCATCAGATGAATCTTTCATTTTGGACTTTATGGAGGACCTGTGCAATGAAGGTGATCAGAGGCAAGAAGCATGCTGGAACATATTGAGGTTGTAACTCTTACGGCAAGGGTCCCAAGCGGTCTCTGACATTGCCTCTTCTCTTTGGAGAAAGTTCTCCCTCTCTTCTTGGAGAAAGATACCTCCGCGGGGACCAGTCACGTCTTATCTCTTTTCTGGGGCTGCGATCCCTCTTTTTCTTGAAAAGAGAAGGTCGTTCAACTAGACGCCAAGACCGAACATGAATGTAGTCAGTGCAAACTTTTCATCTACACTTTCTACTTTCAAGCACTCCTGATTGAAATGTTGTACGTAGCTCTGGAGGGACTCGTTGGGTCCTTGTTTAAAACTCAAAAGATGATAGGAGGGTTTCTTGTATGTTTTGGCCCCAATGAAATGCGACACAAACTATACAGACAGTTCCTTGAAGGAAGAGATCGACACCGGTTGTAACCTGTTAAACCAAGCTATCGCCAACCCTCAAAGGGTTATGGAAAAAGCTCGACAACGGATAGGATCCAGATATATGTATAGCTCCATCAGGTTTTTGTACGAGTTCAAGTGGTCCACAGGATCCTTGGTTCCTTCGAATGCTTTTATCAACGACATTCAAAATTTTTAAGGGAGGGAAAAATGGAGGATCTTAGGGGTAAAAAGGGACTCAATTTTTTGAACTAAGGCGTCCATGGTGTCGGGGGCTTTTCCCATATCCATTTCCTTTATGTTCCCCAGCTCTTGTTGGATTTCAAGAAGTTGTTGTTATAAATGATCCACGATGTCCTCTAGAGGAAGAGGTCGGTCTTCTTGGTGAATAGCTTTGGCCCAGCTATGGGCTTCATCCTTTGTATGTTTGCCCAGATGTCTCCTTCGATGATTCTCTCCGGAGTGGCTGTGATCATGCATTTCTATGACTCCATTGGGCAGCACTTGACGGTCTCGAGGAGGAACGTTGTGTTGTGCTAGTGGAGGAAGGAGAAGGAGGCTCATGACACATTGGTCGGATCTACAAGAGGTGGTGAGTTTGTATCCACGTGATCAAATCTAGATTCTGTTTCATGAATTCCAGAGTGATTTGAAAATATGTCTCCATCTCATTGAGAGGAGAAGGATCTACCGCCGCAGGGAGATTTTCGACGTCCGCTATGAGGGCGGGGAAGTTCTCTGGTAGGTTTTGATGAACTTGGGGGTTGGCATGAGATTTACTCATATTTCGAGTAGAAACCATCAAACTAACAACGATGTATGAAGAAAAATTTAAGAAAATGATGAAAACCATTTCCCATAGACGGCGCCAAACTGATGGTGCTCGAAAATGTTAACCCAATTCCAGAACCATAGTCTGTTGGCCCATAGAGGGGATATAATGGAAATATGAGTTGGAAATGAATGAAACTACGAGAGAAAGGAAAAAACACTTTGTAAGTCGTTCTCCTTAACTGAAGGACTAAGGCTTCGTCTACTGTAAGGGAGTCTCTTGCTCCTTGGGGGTGTATATTGCTTGAAGAAGGCTATTATAGTGGTTCTTTTGGCTTAGAGCCTTTACAAGAGATGCTTAGAGGATACAAGCTTATATGTATGGTTCATAGTGTAGACAAAGAGGAAGATGATGATCGTCTCCTTTCTGTAGTGCAATAGTGTCCTATTTATACAAGTAATCCTTCTACGGTTTTTTGCGGCTCCTTCCTCCTTTTTACTGATTCTTTGGAACCTTCTACTTTTGTCCTGTAGTGACCTCTGCCATATGAAGCGGCTGCATTCATGGCCCTTGAGTGGTTATGCACACCAATATTCTCTGTGACAAAGAGTGCATGTTTGTTATGGGTGTCAGAAGTGGTCCTTCTGCCCTCAGGACACGTGGTGCGATAAGATCGTTCCAGGATTGACATGGGGGCCGAGCTCCTTTATCCCGAGCTAACCTCCCGCTGAGCTAGATTGGGCTGGGCTAGACTTCAAGCTTTCAGGTATTGTTGGTCTTCATCCTTTGGGAGTGGTCCATTCCAATCTTAGTGTGGACAGGCTGCAGGTGAGCGATTTAGGCCACTTTGCAAGTAGAGGCCTTCTGGGCCTATTGGGTTTGTGATTAGGGTAGCCCATGCCTAAAATCCCATCATTATCAGTTATTATGTGAAGTTGTGTATGACGTGATTTTTTTAAGCAATGACATATTTTTACGAACATATAAGGGATAATAATCATGCGACGAAACATGTTACTTATCTTTGTATTTACCAAAATCCATCCATAGAAAGTAGAGACACCAGAGTTCCATAGACATTCAAAATGAGTGATACATCGATCAGCCCTATGTTTGCTTAGTGTCGATACACCTTAACAGATGATTTCAGATGAGTGGTCATCTTTGTTGGTTCAATGATGCCAACGGTGGTCTACTTTAGTGTGGCTATTATTTGAGGATTGATTGGTTGGGATGAGCATCACTTCTTTGGACATTGAGTAAAAGTTAAAGTCTGTAAAATTCCATGGCATGTCCATTCTGTGGGGCTTTGCAAGATTGAACTAGTTTGCAGCAAAGACTGAGTACCATGGACATAAGAAAATTAAGTTCGAGACAAATTTGAAGGTACGCAAATGCAGGAATAATAACAAGGACTGGGCAGTGCTCACGAATTGGAGATATGAAGATTTTGAGGACACACTTATTTCATTTCCCACGGACGGCGTCAAATTGTGAGGGCAAAAATTCGCACAATCATTGAAATGTTGAAGGTGCGACCCTGGTCTTCGAATATCATCCAGTCCATGAGCTGCAAATTCAGAGAGAAGTGAGAGGGATCCCCAACGTTGAGCCAGGGGAGGCCCCTTCAATGCCTAAGTCAAAATTGTGATCAATACATGAATAGGCTAGTGTATAAAGCTAGAAAAGTGAACAAATGTGTGTGTGTGGAGTATGGAGCCGAGGTGCTCATACTTGAGACCTCTCGACCTTTGGGTCTTCATCCATCTTTATAGAGAAAAGTGGAGAGTTACTTACCATTGAGAGGTCATGCTCCTTGGATTGATACATTTTTGAGATACGTGTCTCTATAGGCATTAAAAATTGTGCTTGACTCCAATTGGTCAATCAACAAGGTTGTCAGCTCAGTGTTGTCTTGAGAAGATAAATCTTGGGTCATATTATGATACTCCTATATGATTTGTGGCCCTCCCCATTGATGCAAAATATGGTCCATCAATTACAATTCCACGTCGATTAAAAATAAGACCATATGTGTATATAATAACTATTAGAAATCTTTCCCTTGCTACAGGGTGGCTCAAATCAATTTAAGGTTTAAAGTGGTAATTCATTTTAAGGCCTTTTTATTTTTAGTATTATAAATTTTGGTTAAAATTAATTCTTCTCATTTTTTGAGTTGTTAAACTATAAATTAAGTTTTCATATTTAAATTTTGTTATCATATTTTCTTTTATTTATAAATTCTTCTTTAAAATATTTTATTTTAAAAATAAATCTAAACTATCAATGTTTGAAAATTTGTTATGTTTTAAAAAACATTCGAGATCAGGAAAAAAAAAATTAAACTATCAATATGTAATGATTTTATTTTTTAAGTTAAATAAAAAACTAAAAAATTTCTTTATTTGAAATTGATATGGAGAGTGAGTGAGTGATAATTAAAATGAGAGGGATGAGCCTTCTAGTGTTAGAGAGAGAGAGAGAGAGAGAGAGAGAATGCAATTGGGAAAAGGTGGGTGGATTATAACATGACTTTTGAGTATACCATCAATTTGTTTTAATAAAATTTTGATTTTTTATATTTTTATTGTGATGGATTGAATTATAAGCCCAAAAAATTACTAAAATTAAAATTTTTAATTGGCCTTAAATTTTGCCAAGGTTTTTTTGTAGTGTTTATAATTTTCATTGACTTAAATTTTTAAAGTGGGCTAATTATTTACCTAAAATTATGGGGCCTCAAGCCAAGCTTTTTAACTTCTACAATTGGGCCAGTCCTTGCTAATTGGGTTTCAGGGGCAACTTCTACTCACGGGTTCATATTAGAGCTATCCACCACAATGAGTATGGGATCGAATGCAGAAGTATGAGTTGTGGCTTTCTTTGGTCGTTGTGGTCAAGTCACAGAAGAGCCAACCTATAGGCTAAATTAAGATGAATTTGAATTATTTTTGGGCATATTGCTATCCCATTGAAGACTAATAGATAAGTAGAACCGCCAAATGAAAAGAGTTATCTTTAGGTCAGTGTTGATAGAAGGCCACCATGAAAGTTGGTTAAGGAAGCGTAATGGAATGTTACGATGTCATATTGGTTAAAAATAATATTAGATGTGTGTATATAAAACCCTGAACACTCTTCTCTTGCAAACCAATTTTAGAGTTAAGTTCTACTCATAGTTTAACAACCTAATAAGTGTCATGTTTATATAAATTTTCTTCTTAGAGTATGGTTGGTCTTATTAATTTGGTGGCTGATTCTACCATAATGTGGAAGGTACTACTACTCATAACATGCACAAAAGAAGCCTAGCTTATTGGTTTTGTGATCATTCCAAGCTCCTGTTGGTAGGGCCTATCCTAGGGCCCTAGTTTTTGTAAAAAGTTTGGGGCCACAATACGTGAGCCAACAGGATTAATACAAAAGGCCCAAAATCAATTATTACAAGTGGAAATTGAGACATAATCTTCTTAGATGGACTTATAATGAATTGCATCTGTCAAGAAAATTTATTTGAGGATAAGTTCATTTTTAATCTTATTAGTAAGGAGTTAAATCCATTTTTTTTAATCTAAAAAATACCCTTAAAAGTGTTATTTTTGTCAGTTATAGAAAGTTGAAGACATTATGTACAAGGAGCTATATATGAAGGCCAATGATTGAATATATGAATGCTTGATTTACGATGGTAATTGTTGATTACAAGTTTGCTATAATACTTCAAATTCAAATTCTTACTCATTATTTTGTTTGTTATACATTTAAATAATTAATTTTTGAGAATTGAGCCTAATTTAAAAGGAGTGAAGGTTGAAGTTAGAGTACGAGTTTGAGATTTTGAAAAAGTAACATGGATAATGTACACAAAATACTTGATGTTAGCATAGTAACATCAATTCAGTAACATCAATTTTAAAATGTAATTTACTAGCATATATCACTATTTTTTTTTCATGTTTTTTATTAAGCATATTATTATTTTTTCAGTATTACTTTTCTGGATACTGAAGAATTGGAGGTTTCTTCCTCTAGTTGTGGGTTTGAATGCAATTTTTTTTTATTTTTAATTTTGTTCAATGTTCCATATTGCTATTTTTTTTGTTGAGTATGTTACTATTTTTGTTAAGCATGATACTATTTTTGTTGAACATATTACTGTTTCTAATAAAAATCATTCGGACCCCCCTGAGTTTTATCTCAATGACACAGACACCCCCTCACATTTTATTAATTACAGTGACACCCCCTCACATTTGAAATTGGTTATATGGACACCTTTTTCGTTCCATGGCCGTCAACAATTAAAACAGAAAAGAGTGACATTACCTTAAAAAACCCTCAGTAGTAAGATTAAGTATTATATATTAAAATTTTCCCAAAAATATATAATAGAAAGACTATAATATCCCTCAATACACTTTAAAAACACAGCACAACTCCCATTTTCCACTACGTGAAGAGCTTTGGAACCCACTAAGTGAAGAACTTTAGACCTGTGTAAGTACTCTCTCTCTCTGTCTCTCTCTCCCCCCATTATTTTCCAGTGGTTTCACTATATAGTTCATCTACAATGCTTTGTTATGAAGCTTTGGAATGTTTTTATTCCATCACTTATGGTCTCTCTTTCTCTCCTCCATTACGATTTTTTTTTTACCAGACTCCTACATTACGTTAAAACACCAAACAACATTGTCTGCAACTGTCCAAAGCTCTCCCTATTGTGGATTTGCTTGTGACAACATATAAAATCAGAGGATGTTTGTGTGTTATATTGACATAACTGAAGGGGGTTAGTCAAATCCACAAATGTACATGTTATTTTTGCTGTTATTATTTTACTTTGTGGCAACTTAGGAAGAAAAATGTTCTTCTCAAATACAAGTAGAGTTGGAGGTACAAGTGATGGACTTTAGAAGCTTGATTTAAGATTCATCAAAAAACAATGCAACTGTCAGAAGAAAGCCATTATCAAAAACGTCGAGTCAGAAAAATCAAGCAAAGGAAAATTATACTTCACATGTAGCAAAGGCGGATGTGAATTTTTCGCTTGGTGCCATCCCGAGGGAAAATTCAGCAATCGCTATGGCAATGTTAGGTGACCAAATGAATATCATGGAATAGGACCAATATTTGGTAGTTCAAAATTCAGGTTCTTGCATAATCAAAATATTGTTAATGGTACTTCAGCAATCATGTTTTTGTTTCTGTTAATGGTTGTTGTGATCGATGGCAACCCTATTGTGATGAAGCTCTTGTTCATTGCATTGATCATTATGTTTGCCCTCATCATAATCCTTATAATGATGCTAATTAGCAAGTTTTAAGTTGTGTTGTTCTAGTATTTTGATCATGCAAGAACCTGTATTTTGATTATGCAAGAACTTGAATTTTGATTATCATGTTCAACTCAAATGACAAAATGGTGAAATATTTCATATAGAAGTGGGCACTGACAAAAAGGTATTACATAACTGGATTGTTTCAATGAAAATGCTTATATTCTGTATTCCAGACAGAAAATAACATGTGCCCTAACATATGCAAATCTATACTCCTCCAAGACTTTGAACTCCAATTGATTGAGCACCCCTGGCACATTTCTTTACCCCTCCCTCCATTGCAGTTGTACTTTGAACTGTGTTTACTTGGGAAGTTGCCTGTGAGGTAGTAGAATGACTTTGTGATCCAGGGGTTATTTGTGATGTTGGTCCTTCATTGCAATACATGTGGTCACTTTTCACAGATTCATCAAATGTATGCCTAGCCCATGTATGTACATGGACTTTCATAAGCCAATTATAAGCATTAGAGTCATGTAACTTCATTAACTCCATGTTGTCCCTAAACCCTACCACATTATAGGCCCTAGCAGCCCTCAATTTTTTTTTTTTTAAGTAATAGTCCAAGGAACTTGGACTTGAAATTATTGAAGAGATGCACACAATATCTCCTATGCTTAGCTCCAAGGAAAATCTTCTCAAACACTTTATCAAGTCCCTAAGTTCATAAGATAAATAGAAACAGAATAATAACAATTATTAACAGAAATAGAAAGAATAATAAGAATCATTAACAGAAACAAAAACAAAATAATAAAAATAAGTAACAAAAACAGAATAATTAGAATCATTAACATAAACAAAATTAGAATAAGAAAAATCATTAACTGAAACAGAAACAGAATAATAAGAATTATTAACAAAAATAGAAATAGAATAATAAGAATCATAAACAGAAACAGAATAAGAAAATTTAGTAACAGAAACATAAACAGAATAATAATAATTATTAACATAAATAGAAACAGAATAATCATAGATTACCTTCTGATTGTCAGACATAAAGATCCATGACTGGGACTTGTCCATAGCACCAATAACTGCATGCAGATTGTCTAGAAACCACCCTCAGCTCTCCGTTCTCTCACTTTCAACGATTCCATATGCCACTGGGAATAATCCTTTATTCCCATCCAGTGTTACTGTAGCTACAAGAACCCCATTACATGGCCCTTTGAGGTGACAACCATCAACACCAATGAAAGTCCTACAATCTTCTTTGAACCCCTTCTTCATGGCACCAAATGAAATGAAAAATCTCTTGAAAATGGGATTAACAATCACTGAAGGCTTAAAGTAATCAACAAGTGCAACAGAACCAGAGGTACTTTTCAATACTTGTCTAACATAGGCTGGTAATAACTCAAATGTCTGACTATGATTACCCTCTATTGCTTCTATAGCCCTCATTTTTGCCCTATAAGCCTACTACCATTACTTTCAATTTCCCATTGATAATTCAATTCAGATTGCATATTCTCCAATGTTATCTTTTTGTTGTTCTTGATGACCCCATGTAACTGTTTTGCAATCCAGGTGCTATTTGCCTCATCCACCTTCCTATACCTAATACAATTATGCTCACCATTCAGCAGCACTTTTGTAGCCTAATCCATAAGAGGTGATGCATGGATCTGCCATTTGCACCATTCAGCAACACAATGCACTGTGACCCTAGTCCTCTCGTTTTTCTTCCTAATTACTTTGATCCCTTTTTTAATAATGTAGTCTCTTAAAGCATCCCTAAAAAGATAAACATTCTCAAACAACATCCCCACACATAATTCCCCGTCACATTTCCTCCATTCTCAACATGAAACTCAGTCTCATATTCAGATGTATCAGAAACTTTGGATTTTTGCTTTCGTTTGATATCACCATTCATATTCTCTACATCATCAGAATCTGAATCACTACTACTCCTACCACCTTCATTCCCAGATTGATAATCTGAGACACCATCACCCTTGCCTCTCCAATCCTCATCCTCAGAACTAAAACCATATACATCGTCCTCCTTATCATTATCTCCCATATCAATTTCGCCATTTCCAACCTCAAATTGAAAATTTGCAACACATGTTTCCACATTTCCAACCTCAGATTCTTCATTTATACCACTTGTTTCTACATTATCAGCCCCCTATTTTCATTTTCATCTGCAACCATATTATCAACTTCCCTGTTTTCATTTGCATCCATATTTGCATTTGAAGCTAGGAGTTGGAGTGTAGACTGGTATCCAACATCAACAAAAATACGTATCTCTCTACTGCTCTGATACATATTAAACGCATTCATTAAACATTTATCATCATCAATTGTCATTCTCCCTTCACCATGTGACCTATTTATAGTGATTTTATATGTCACAATTTTTTTGTATACTACCAAATAATATTTTGTCAATATTGGCTAGCAAATCCATATGATAGTACTTATCTAGGTCTACTCCATAAATCGTCACAAGCGTATCACTACTATGGACAACTATATCATGCTCAAATTCACCCATTTTTTTCCAGAACCTAATTAATTCAACCCAAATTTCAAAAATAAAACCCAACTACAATTTTACATAAAACCAAAAATTCAATAAATGAAAAAAACATCGCATAAAAAGCGTAATACTTACCAATGGCTGCAAGAGAATCAATTCCTAGTAGGCGTCGCTTGTAGGTTCAAACACATACAATGGCTAATTCTAAAAAGGAAAGTTAGGGTTTGAATCGAATCAACAATTTGCTGAGGGTTAGAGGTTTGAATCGAATCTAGGATTCTCACTTAATTTGGGGTTTTACATACTAGATCTAACCCATTCTAGGCTAGAGAAGTTGAATCTGTGTGTCACAAATGAAGGGTTGTAGAAGGGTTTCTATTTTTTAGGGTTTTGTAAGTCAAAGGGATATTTATGTCATTTACACATTGTGGTTTGACCGGCAATATTATAATTCAGTAAAATGGGATTTATTCTTGTCATTGCACAACTTCTGCTAACTCCATTTATGATAAGGGGTGTCACTATAATTAATAAAATGTGAAGGGGTGTCCGTGTCATTAAGACAAAACTCAGGGGGTTGCAATGATTTTTACCCTACTATTTTTGTTGAACATGCTAATATTGTTATTTTTTAAAAATATTAATATTGAATGTCACTAGTTTTTTATGTTTAAATGTTACTATTTTTTATTTTTAATGTTACTATATATATATATATATATATATACACTAGTCGTAACTCGTGCCAAAAGACACGATAAAATATAAAATTCGTGTGCCTAGAAAAATCGGTCACACTATATTAAATTTTTCCAACATCTGTATACTATTGCATATGAATAATATTTGAAATAAAAATTATATTAAATATAAATTAATCAAATATTAAATGATTAAATATATGATAGAAATGAGTGATATAAAGTTTTTAGGGGAAAAATATATAAATGATTAAACATATGACAGAAATGAGTGATGCGATATTTTTAGGGGGAAAATATGTAAGTGATAAAAATTTAAGTTGATATGTGTTTTCTTATATATGAGAGAGATATAGTTCTAACTTATATATGTATATAGATAGATATGAGATAATTTTTTTTTAATGTTAGTCAAACACCTAAAATTTAGGAGCTTTTAATTTTTAGTTTACACTAATGCTATTGAGACATAATTGAAAGGCATAATTTGGGGACATAATGGGTTGTCACCAATGAAATGATGTATTTAATGATAAGTCTCATTATAACATTAATGAATTTATTATCATATCATTGGTGACAACTCATTATGTCCATAAATTATATTCTAATAGCATTGCTCGTTAGTTTAACTTTACTTTTAAAAGAAAGATATAGTTTAATAAAATTGATAAAAATGGATTTCATAACAAATAAATTTTCTTAATAGACTTAAGTACAAATAAATCTATATAGGAGAACCGGCCTTCAAATTCTCATTATTACAACCATGTTGAATTGGTAGACCCAAATGTTTTTTTCTGAAACTAATTGACCCAATGCCATATTTGACCACACCTAAAAAGTTGTTCCAAGCCAAGAGCCTGCAACATGCAACTGACTGCATTGTCTCTCTCTCTCTCTCTCTCCTATTATACTTTGTGGTCTCTCTTTATCTTATACGGTATTCACTCTCTCAACACACAACACTAAATCTAAATGATTTTTTTGAACAATATTAAATTACTTGCAGCCATTATATAAGTGAGTTTTATCATTTATTCAATAGCTACAATTAATTTAGTACATGATTTGATATATAAATTTGATGCATAAACATTACCCTAAATTTTTACAGTTTGAAAGTAACAATTAAACAGTAACTTATATAAAATGAATACTTTATTTTTTAAATATATTGAACACTTTTCTCAACCCGACGAGAATCTAATTTCTGCTTGGTGGGCTCCAGTTCGATCCAATGAAAGTTAAGTATTTTGTTTGTTGAAGAAATTTTGGTGTGTAGCACCCCACATAACACAGTTATGACCTCTCAGTTTGTAAAATTTTTTTTTTTGAAGACGTCAATTTGTGTGTCCATGTCTTGGCAGTTGGGTGTACACACCACTTGGCATGCGATTTGTAAAGCTCACTCATAATTTTCTCCAAGCTGTTTTCTTCCAACCAAAGCCCACCAATTTTGGGAGCATATCACGTTGGGTTTTTTCTGTAGCGACAGTGCTCCAAAACTTTCCTTCTGCAATTCTTGATTATGATTTTATACCTCCCTTGATTTCACGGTTAGATTTTTGTACGCTGTCATTATTTACTATCGATTTTATTGGTATTACATTATGAGATAAATATTGATATGGAAATATGTTTTGATCCCATATTGGTAAAAAGTAAGACAAGATGTGTGTGTATGAACTCTTGACAATTCTTTCATTACAAGTCGGTTTTCAAAGACAAGCTCTACCTATGAGTTTATAACATTTGGTATCAAACCAAACCATCACATCGATTATGAGATTGACCGCAGTATGAGTTGAGGCTCTCAGTGGTCGAGTCACAGAAGGACCGACCTATAGGTTGGTTTAAGATTACTTAATATTATATATGTTTATAGTGCTATCTCATTGAAGAGTAATAGGTAAGTGGAACCCCAAAATGGAAAGAACTGCCATTATGTCATTGTCGATAGAAGGCCACCATGAACATCGGTTACGGAAGCATGGTGGAATATTACAATCTCATATTGGTTAAAAATAAGACTATATGTATATATGAACTCTTGAACACTCTTCTCTTGTAAGTCGGTTTTAGAGTTAAGTTCTACTCATGGTTTAACAACTTAGTAAGTTTCATGTTTATATCAAGTTTCTTCTTATAGTGTGGTCGGTCTTATTAATTCGGTGGCTGATTCCGCCATAATGTGGATGGTACTCCTACTCAAAGCATCTACAAAATATGCCTAGCTTATTGGTTTTGGGATTATTCCAAGCTCCTGTCCGTGTAGATTGGAACTTCATCAGCATTAAGGGAAAGATATTAATTTTAAGCATGTGGATGGTTCAACATTTTAATGGATCCCTTCGTATGAAAAGCCAAATGCATCAAAATTAGAATCGATTTGTTCTTTAGTAGCTTAATTGTATGAGGTTCAAATTGATAACTAACAAGATTGAATAAAGTATTGGATGAAAGATGAAAATATAGGAATCAGATGCTTTAACTTCCGTTTTATGTTAACCTTTCACGTGCATGGCATTTTGAAGGGCAATACAACGTTTCACTCTCGTAACCATAAGATCTAAGAAAGATTAAATGTATGCAAACTTATGTTGTTTCCATGATTTCTAATGCCCATATCAAAATAAAATAATTTTATTGTTTCGTGAAGTTCTTCCATGACCTTGATAATTATGTTTTTCTGAAAGGAGCGAATAAAAGGCGGGGTAGTTGCTCCCACTCAAATTTCTAAAAAATTTGGTGTCTTATAGTTTTATATTATAAAAAAAAAAATAGGATTATTTCATAAATTTAAAATTGAGGACTCTTATTGGATTTTAACTTGAATTCAATTTATGTCAAAATTCGATTAGTTATATATGAATTGATAACTTTGACCAATTATCTAAGCTCAAATGCATTATGTCATATTTCACAAATTTAAATTTTAATACACCAAACTCTAATTTGATTGTAATATAATCGGATTTATTACATTCATATATGTGGATATGTGATGAAATTGAGTATTATTTGATACAATCAAATTGAACTAAAATATAATTTAATAAAATTCAATCGAATTAACTCATGTATCTACTCGAATATTTAATATTTAATTTATTTGTATATAGATTGTAAAAAAAATCATTAAATATTCATATCAGACTAAAAAATATTTTTAAATCGAATTTGGATCTCTTGAAAAGCGATATGCATTTTATGTAAAAATCAACCTGAACTCGCAAAAAAAAATAAAATTGATGATTGCTATTTGGTTGTTCTCCTCAAATTACTGATTGCCTTCGATGTAAAACCTGAGAAAGTTAAAACTTAATTAAAAAGGGAAAAATGATAATTAATCATTAAAGTAAGAGTTGAAAACTCAAATTTTTATAGAACTTAGATGATGAAACGGACTTCACTATTGGATTCTTTTCGCAAAATTTAGTTACTCAATCAATTTTCATTAAATTCTGAGACTCTTGAATTTTTCGTGTGTTACAAATCGATTGGGTGTCGGGCGAACAAAATTATCGCAATCAAATTTTATTCACGGGACATAAGAAATAGTTTAAGTTTGTTGAATAAAAATCTACTAAACTTAATGTGAGACGAGATTTAATTAGTTCGGGACAAAATTGAACAGTTAAAAAGAGACGTGTTGCTCAATATGAGCTAAGTACAAATAAGGACTTAAAAAGCAAGATTTAGTCTTCCAAGTATTTTCTCCACACAAAAATCAGTGGAGAGAGAGAGAGAGAATATCTTCTTCTCCATCTTCTTAATTAGATCTACGAAGATCTAATTGTTAGATTACTTTGAGCCAAGAGTTAAAATTGCTCTACACAACACAGGCTGGGCGGCTATAATAATAATCGCACCATTCTCCAAAATCTCAAGAATGAGAATTGAGAGCTAAGACTTGGGAAGATAGATTTTGGGTTTCCTGGGAGTTCTAATACGTGGGCTCACACTACAAGAGCTAGGGTTCCCTCTTATCTAGGTTTACTTTTAACCTGGGGTTGCAATATTAAATGGATAGGGCTGAAGAGATGTGATCTCAAATGTTAACTTACACGTAGTGTATCTAGGGTATGAAGAATGAGTATATGAGCATGTGAAATCTCGTTCTAGCTTGATTAGGGTTTGTTTTTGAAAATGTGAGTCTACTGGTAGGAGAGGCACGACCTACCGGTAGTAAGATGTATGAATTGAATGGAATGAATTATTTGGGATTCTATGTGTTTACATTTATGCCCACTAAATGCTTGATAAAATGCTTAGGGTTCAAATGTGTTATTTGGATTGAAATCATATATGACATGCTTGGTAATATTTATGGAAAATAGACCTGTTTATTATATGCTTTAAGATATGATTATATAAATTACAATTGTACATTGCATTTACATATGCACAGATAACATCGCATTCATGGACATCCGATATGAGTGTAGTGTTTGTTCATGTTTTTAATCAAACATCATTTATTTTGGGTTGATACGTGAACTCGGTAGGTTTGGACTTAGGTTTGACTGAGTCACATGGGTTTGCATTAAAAAGAGTGTCAAGGTTTGCAAGAAGGGCTAGATTCTCCCTTGGGTGCAAGACTTGGTAATTTTGGATACACACGTTGAGTCTATAATGTGTGTCAGTGTACACTAGACTGTTGGTGGAAGTCCATAGACTTCGTGTAGGTTGGGTGACCATTGGTGGAAGTCCATAAATGCCTATCCCAAAAAGATAACATTTTTTTATAAAATAGTCATTGAATGTCTAACATCAATAACGGAGGCTTGGGATGGCTAGATGCATATGCATAGAATAACATGTGTTATGGGAGTTGGTGGGGTTCGATGTTGCATTGCATTCGTGAATTATTATCTCATAGCACGACATAGAATTTGTAGCATTTGTTTATGATATGTATATATAATTAAACAGATGCTTGGCATGATTTGTGTATGTGATATTTCATATGTGTATGAGTTATGAGGTGATCTCCATAGGAGATACCCTATTAAATGTGACTCACCCTTTATGTAAATATATTTTAGGTAGTAGATAGACATCCACAGGAGGCCCTAACTTGGGCCCTCTTGGATGATAGAGCCAGACTGTGACTCTTATTTTTGATGTAGTTTTTATTTCCATTTACATTGGCCTTGTAAAAATTTACTCAACAAAATGTGTATTTGAATTAAGGAATGTATATGAGATTTTTTTTGGACATATATTCTTTTATGAGTGAATGTATGCATTGATGATGGTTATGGTTTAGTATTCAATGCTATGTGATTGAGTATTTGATAAATGGACCCGGTGTGGTCAATATAGTATAAATGCATAGGCTGTGTGTTAGGTAGAGCTCCCAGTTCAAAAAAGAATCTGCCCAGATTTTTGTTAAAGTTATGGACCCCGTTGTTATCAGGTTAAGCAGTATCACGGGTTATTCTGTACGTTGATAGGTAATCAACAAGTTAGTTGGGACCCCCAAGAACTGGGGCATCCTAGTTTGGTATCAGAGCCTAGGTTCCTGATTTACCTAAGGCTTGCAGGCATGAGTCTAGGCCATTGCATCCATTGATTATTGAATATTACATGTGATACATGTTATGTGCTTTATATGAATTATATACATGATTAAATGTATATAGAAATGAGATAGTAGGGTTAGAGAACATAACCTTAGAGTTGGAAAAGAAAAAGGGTAGGAATCTGGGCATTTATACTAGTAGGAAGGGCTTTTAGGTCTAGATCTATCGGTAGGAGGAAAAGTACCTACCGATAGGGAGAGCTTTTGGGGCTTAACCTACTGGTAGGAAAATTTTTTGGGGCTTGACCTATCGATAGGAGTTTAGGAATCTATTGGTAGGAAAAACTTCGGTGACTTTACGTACCAGTAGGAAAGATAGAAGGAACTACTAGAATAGAGTTCAGTTTTGAACCTACCGGTTGGTAGACATAAACTTACTGGTAGAACAAGAGAAAAATTTACAAAATTTTTTTACGACATTAGCTTTTGATCCCCAACTCAGGGATGCTAAGTTAGTTGCCTATTTCTATCTAATGTGTTATAGATGACAACTAGAGGAAGAGGTCATTGGGGTGGACGGAACAACCAACCACCACCACCTACTTTTGATCAACAGGCCTTCATGGGGGCGATGGGTACTATGGCTGTGAAACTAGTTTAGACAAGTGCCAATGTGAGTCAAGGTGGCTCAAAGCACTTGCAAAAGTTTAAGGCACACATGCCACCCACTTTTGAGAGAGAGGCAGATCCAATGGTGGCTGACCATTGGTTCTAGGAAATGGATAAAATCTTGGAGGCTGTGAATATCACATCTGATGCCACTAAGATAAGGTTAGCAATGTACTAGCTTGAGGGAGAGGTCAATTTATGGTGGACTTGCGCAAGAACCTTAAGGGACATTGATGTGATGACTTAGGAAGAGTTCCGTGAGCTCTTCATAGACAAGTATTTGTCATCGACTCTTCAGCTAGTTAAGGCTCGAGATTTTTTGGATCTGAAGCAAGGCACGATGACGGTCATACAATACGTGGCCAAGTTCACTCAATTGACACGTTTTGCTGATGATTTCGTGGCCATAAATTTTGCAAAAGTATAATGGTTCGAGGATGGCTTGAAACTGTCCATCTGACAAAAGATTGTTGGCCATAGGTTACACGACCTTGATAAGATGGTTAAGAAAGTCATTGCCATCAAAAGAGAGGTTGAAGATGCCAAGAGTATCTAGGAGCCCGGAGCCAAGGATAAGAAGAAGGAGGGTCAGTCCTCCTCTTCTAGTTTAAGGAAGGAAAAAAGGGCATCTACCTCACAAGGATCGCAGGGATAGGGCCGAGGTTATCAAGGCCAAGGCCAAAGTCAATCCTCCCTAGGTAGGAGAAATTTCAAGACTCCATATCTAGAAGGCCAAAAGACATGCTACATATGTCACCAACCGAGTCACCTAAAGTAGGATTATCTTCAAAGATAAGGATTATAGAGTTATGGGACATCTTAGTCCCAGTCATCAGGGGGCCTCCACAAAAACTTTATATCCCTCCCTACACCACCGTGGGCTAGGGAAATCAATTACAATTCTAGGGTGCTACACAAGCCCATACCACCTCAGGTGCAAGGACTCCGCAATTAAGCTAGATAGGCCAGGGGTGGGCCAAAACCAGGGACAGGGCTTTTAGACAGGGACTTCGGGGTCCCAAGGGCAAGTCTTCACCATCACACCACAAACTAAACTATTAGATTAGTTAGTGATTTAGAGTACATTCCTTTTATTTTTGCATCATGTGCATGAGACTTGAGATTAGAGGCCGAGATTCAAGAGGAGGCCATGTATATGAGTTTACCCCTAGGACCCAGAGCCTATATAAACTGCATATATTAGGTTGTGAGTTAGAGATAGGTGGGATCCAGCTCATGGTTGGCCGTAGGGTCATGGATATGACAGAGTTCAACATTATTCTTGGGATGGATTGGTTGGTAGCATATCGAATTGTCATCAACTATGATCAGAATAGAATCACTACTTATATACAAGAGGGTGTCTGTTTCAAGTTTTAGGGTAAGAAGCACAATGCTCTAACCCAGGAGGTGTATAACTCCCATTGGCACATGCTATTGATGGGTTGGCTTGCTACCTTTACCTTGGAAGACGAGGCAAGACATGAGCTAGGTTTGCCTCGAATGGTGTGTAACTATGCGGATGTATTTCTAGATAAGTTACTAGGGTTGTTGATTATGATCTCATAATTACATTATTTGATGGAAAAGGCTAGCTACATACTTGAAAAAGTTGGTAAACGTGATAATTTAGCAAGGAATTTATGCTATGTTAGTTAAATATGAATTGTGTTTATTTTACAGGAAAAATACTAAAAATTGGAGGAAATAAAGTGAAGGGAGAACCATAGCTAAAGAGGAGTTTACAGGAAGGCACATCCGGACGGGGAATTTCCATGCATCTGGATGGAAGTGACAACAGACAAAGGTTTGAAGAGTGTAATACACTGGAAATCACGTCTAGACGCATGTCACCAGCTTGCCAACACTAGTAGCAGAATTTTAATTCAGTTAGACCTTTTTCCCAAATAATGATATATATACAAGATGATAGCTTTGTAAAGGGGACTTGTGGTTGTAGTGTTTTATTTTGTTTTGTTTTATTTCTATTCTTTTGGGTTTAGTTTCATCATGTCTAGCTAAGAGTTTTAGCTAGGGTTAGGGGAGAATCTCTCAATGAAGTACGACAATGTTATTGACTTATGAGCTTAATGATATGTGATATTTTGTTAATTCAACTTTTGATTTATAGTAAAGTTTTTGCTCTGTAAAAATTCTTGAGTCATTGTGTCTTGTACTTTAATTGCTTGAATTTTCCTGCAAGGCAAATAACTAGTTATTCTATGCTTAAGTTAATTACAATTATTTCACATAATAATATAATTGAAGGATTACTCGGGTAAGACATGAATTTGATTGTTAGGAGAGTTTAATTTATTGTTGAACCCAGACACAATAAATACTTATGATTAGCAATTAGTGCATTTATTTTCCTGGATAAAATTTTAGTTATAAATACATGTGTTTTCTAATTCTTCTTGCTAAATTTGGTGCCTTGAGTCAATCGACACTTGATTCTTGTCTGGGGTTGAAAGATAAGTCTTTAATCATTATTGTATGGATTTGATACGGAGTACCTCATGCTCTAATATTTTTCATATTGTTCTAATCACTTTAATTAGTTTTACCATGTCTAATACTCTTTTAAAACAAAATATCTTCACAAGCTTTTTACAGAATTTAGTGTGGATTCAAATGATCTGGAGAAGACATATTTTGTAACTGAGTAGGGGACGTACTGTTACCAGGTCATGCTTTTTCAGATTAAAGAAGATTAGAGCCACATAACAACGATTGCATGTTTCAGAAGCAGATCAGAACCTCAATGGAGGAGCACCTTGATTATAGGTTGGTAAAATCTCTGAACCAAATCAGACACCTTGAGCAATCGTTTCAAATTCTCAAAAAGTACTGAATGAAGGTCAACCCAGCTAAATGCACCTTTGGGGTCTTCACTAGAAAATTCTTGGGTTTTATAGTCAAAAGTCGAGGTATTGAGACTAACCTAGAGAAGGTTAGAGCAATAATAGATATACATCTACCCTCAAACATGAGAGGTTCAACGTCTAATTGGGAGGATAACAGCTTTAAATCGCTTTGTCTCCAGGTCAAGCGATAGGTGCCAACCCTTTTTTCAAGTCTTGAAAAAAGCATTCCAGTGGGATGCGCAATGTAAGGAGGCATTCAAAGACCTAAAGGATTACCTTAGCTCACCTCTGGTTCTTCTGAGCCCTAGACATAGTTAGATACTCATCTTATATCTTGCTATCTCAGATTTCTCAACTTGCATAACACTGGTTAGGGTGCAAGATAGACCTCAGCAACTAGTCTACTACTGTAGCAGAGCTCTAAGGGGAGCAGATAAGAGAAATCTGAAAATGAAGAAGCTAGTCTTAGCTTTGGTGACAGCTACGAGAAGACTCAAACCTTATTTCTAGGCTCACAGATAGAGGTCCCTACAGACCAACTAAACAAGCAGCTCTCGCACAAGCCAGAGTCAATAGGAAGAATGGTCGATTAGGCAATAGAGCTTAGCGATTTCACATCAAGTATAAACCCAGAACAGCGATCAAAGGACAAATCATAATAGATTTCATCACAGAATTCACAACAGGACCAGAAGCATTCCTAGAGGCAACCCAGTTGATACCTGACCTCCCGAAGTGGAAACTTTCTATAGATGGTGCTGAACTGATCTTTACCTCCCCAGATGGGATAGACATGGAGTACACACTCAGATTCGATTTCAAAGCTTCAAACAACGAGGCTGAATATGAAGCCGTAATTACGGGCTCAACATAGCTCATTCCATGGAAGTAGAGTAGATCGTGATTCACAATGACTCCTAGCTGGTAATAAAGTAGATCGAGAAAGAATGACTCTATATTTGAAAAACGTATAAAAGCTGATGAGAAAGTTCGTGCAGGTCAAGGACGTGTATGTTCCAAGAGTAGAAAATTCTTGAGCCAACGCCTTAGCCAAACTAGCCATTATCTCTCAAGAGAACCTGGACAGGCTGATTCAAATTGAACACCTAGCCAAGCCATTTGTGAGCTCCAAGGCTGAAGAAGTGTTCGTTGTGCAGATTCAGCCAACCAGAATGGATTTAATCAAGGAGTACCTTCAAAATGGAAACCTGCCAGCAGATCCTAATGAAACAACAAATCTAAGAGCCAAGTCATCTAGATTCACCATCCTCCAAGGAAACCTGTACAAACAGGGCTTTGTTGCACCGCTCCTAAGGTGTATGGTAGAAAAAAAAGCTAATTAAATTTTGAGGTAAATCCAAAAAGGAATCTGTGGGAACCACATCAGAGTTTGAGCTATGGCTAGTAAAGCTCTATGGCATGGATATTTTTGGCACACCATGCTTAGGAACACAGTAGAGTTGGTAAAAAAGTGCAGGACCTATCAAGAGCACACCAAGATCTCGCACTGCCCACCAGAGCTCCTCACCTCGGTGATTAGCCCATGGCTATTCCAATAATGAGGTTTAGACATACTCGCCCCTCTTCCAATAAGCATGGGGAATGAAAATTTGCCATAATAGGGGTAAATTACTTCACCAAGTGGGCTGAGGTGGAACCCTTTGCCAAGATCACATAACAGAGAATCCAGAGTTTCACCTGGAAGTCTATAATCAGCAGATTTTGGATTCCAAGGGCATTGGTCTCAGATAATGAAAAACAGTTTGACAACTCAAGGTTCAAAGGATTTTGCGCCAAGCTAGTTATAAAAAACTACTTCTCTACACCAGTTTATCCCCAATTGAATGGACAAGCAGAAGTAACTATCCAGACCATAAAAGCAGCTTTGGAGACCAAACTCGAAGCCTTAGAAGGTCGATGAGTGGAACATCTACCTGAAGTGCTATGGACTTATAGAACCACTGCCAGATCGGTAACTCAAGAAACACTTTTTGCCCTAGCTTATGGCACTAAAGCAATAACCCCTAGGGAAATAGGCATCATGCCTCCCAAGACTTAGTTTTTCAACCTCGAGCTAAACAATGGGTCACTCTTGGTCAATCTCGACCTCCTGGATGAAAAAAGGGACAAAGCCTTGCAATGCATCTTGGACTATTAGAGAAAGAAAACAAGGTATTACAACAGAAGGGTTAGACACAGGAGCTTCAAAGTAGGAGATCTGGTTCTCAAGAAACTCCTTCCAACTGGAAAGGACCCCACTAATGTGAAGCTAAGGCCCAATTGGTAAGGTCCGTACATTATATCCAAAGTAATTAGACCAGGAGTTTTGAGCTACGAACTAAAAAAGGAAGAGTTTTTCCTCATTCCTGGAATGATGAACATTTGAAAAAGTTCTTCCAATAGCTAAGAACTATACTCTTGTAAAACTTCACTACAATAAATGAGAAATTTCAAATTAGTCATCATTCTATTACTAGCAAAAGATGAGCTCTATAGCTCATAAAACGATGATGAACTCTTCAGCTCATAAATTAGAGATGAGCTATTCAGCTCATAAAACAATGATGAGCTTTTCAATTCATAAAATTGAGATGAGCTCCTCACCTCATAAAATTGGGATGAGCTCTTCACCTCATAAAACTAAGAATAAGCCTTTCACCCCACCAACAAACAATGAGCTTCTTAGCCCAGTAAAACGAGCTTCCCTACTTACAAATCCTTTAACAGAAAGTTAAGCTTCTCAGATAAAGTCCTATAGCTCGGGAATAGGCCTCATACTTGAAAATTTACCTTGACAGAATTACCCCTAGAAGAACAAAGTTCCTCTTGAAGCAAGGGGGCAAAAGGGAGATAGTTTTTTCATACAGAAACAAGATACAAAATAATGATTTAGAAACAAGATAGCTTTTCATTCCTTCCACAATATATATATAATAAAATAAAAGATAGTTTAAAATTTTACACCACATATATTTTTCTCCCCCAAAACCATCACATCACACCCCTCACTTCTTCTTAACGTTACACCCAACAGTATCATTGTCAGACATACAGGCGGCAAGACAAGCGGCATGGTCACTTCCCATGCCTTCGGTTTTTTCTTTTCCTTTCCTCTTCACTTCAAACGCCTTTGTCTGTCTTTGTCACCACCGTCAAGGCCATAGCCACGAAGACCCACCCCCTATCCCTGTTCTGCACAAAGAACCACACCCCCTCTTCTGCTCAAAGACCCACCCCCTCTTACCAATGTAGACACACCTCCTCACCAACGCATAACACATCTCCTCTTATACCCCCTCTGCACAAACTACCCCATACGGGTTCTCTTCAGCAAAGCAACACATGGGTTCTCTACAGCCACAGTACACACGGGTTCTCTCCAGCAAAGCAATAAATGGGTTCTCTACAGCCATAGCACAACCATTTTCCAAGTATTTCTCTCTATCCCCTCCCCTCTTTCTATTTCTCACTAAAAATGCCCAAAACCCAGACACCAATCATAATGCCCATGATATGTTTGTTGAAATGCCTAAGAGAACCCACACCCGCACTTACTGCTATCTGCAACAGCACACACCCAAACCCCTCAACCATCACACTCATAGACCCACACAAACAACACACACTCATAGACCCACACAAACAACACACACACATGTAATTTCATCAGTGGATTTGTTCCTTTCTAGCTTTAGGTTTTGTTATCATTTCTTGAAGTAAAAATGGTTGTGGGGAAAATTTTTTTGGTTGCCTATAAAATTTTTTGGTTGCTTATAGAACCTTGCTCTAGAACACTACATTCGTGAATTAGTTTGAATTTAAAGCTTAAGTATTAATTATTCTTGATCCATTGAGCTATTTTTTTTAAGAATTGTTTTTCCTTTTTAGGTGTTTAATTAATTGCGTGATTATGATGATCTGGCCACTGAGGTAACAATGTTCTTTGCTATTGATGTTTTTCCTTTAGGTATTCTTTCAATGACCATTATTTAACTGACACACATAAGTAGCAGTATTCTACATACATTTCAACTCATGAACAGAGCATAAAGACACCACACATGAACAACACATACACCCAACACAACACATACACACACACACACAACACAAAGTGCAAACACGCAGTTGGCACACACAACCCAACACAACACACGCACAACACAGAGCACAAACACACATACAACAAGCTCACAAAAACCTCTTCATATCTACATCACTCTCTCTTTCTTGATGCATGCTAGGTCTTCGAGAGACAAAAAATAGAGGGGTTCTCATATCTTCAAATGCACTAAGGTAATTGATTTTGTGCCAAAGTTCCCCTTTCTCTCCCCCTTCGGTACTGGTGCTCACACAACACTCATACACTAACATATTTTATGGGTTTCAAATGTTTGCAAAAGAGTGAACCTAATCTTCTATTTTTGTGGTTCGATTTGAATGTTGCGAGTTCAGCAAAGTTCTGCAAAGGAAACTAAATGCAAGAAGTTTAGGGGCTTATTAGTGAGACTTTGCTATTCTTTATTTTCATATGGATATATACTCATTTATTGAGATGTTAATTTTTTTTTAGGATTTTTCATAGCTTTCATAAACTCATTTATTGAAACCTCTAAAGTTTGTGCATACTATGTGGTTGACAAAATGTCAATGAGAAGAAATATGATTCTTGACAAAGGCTGAAACTAGAAACCAATGCCTTGCATTCTAGGTTGTCGATGAAATGTCTGAGTGAAGAAAAAAAATTCCATTTTTCATTTTCTGTGTTTTAATGTTTCTTGCTTCCTTATTTTAGCACAATAGACACTTACATGATTTATGCATGTTCTGTATAAAACATGGGCTGTGATAAAATTATTCTTACTCTAATAATTGTTGGGTTGCTTGTCAAAGACTCAAACATAGAAACCCATAAGTAACCATACTCTTTGATCTTGATCAAAAAAAAAGAAAATTTACTCTTTGATATGATTTGTCAATGTTTGAAATTAATTTTTTTTTTGTGGTTGAATATGTTGGGCTTCAAAGTGCATGTGAGCGTGTATTTTAAATTAGTGTGAAACTTTATTTTTTAGGTTTTTTTTTCTAAACTTCAAAGAAACTTGCAACTAGTATGCTAACTTTGAATGACTTTGGCTATTCACAGGGAGTCTTAAAACCAAATGAAGTTCATACTTTGATTGCAAAAGGAATTGTATTTCAGTTAATGAGTTGAGAAGTCGTATTCGTGGGTGAGATTTCCTTACACTTGGTTTTTCGCATTACAAGTTTTAATATCAAATAGGAATAGAATGTTTCATGTAATAATTATGTCATAAGATTGTGTTTATACTGGAAAGTGCATATACCTAATGTGTACATTAGAAACGTTTTGGCTACTTGGAATATTTTGCAAATACTACTTTCTACAGTAGCTATACCTTTGATCATTCTTTGTTGATATCTTATTGATTTAGTTTTGATTCTCTAGCATGGTGTTTTTCTACTATATTTGAATTTTGATCAAATTTAGTTTTTTTAGATGTACTTTGTTGTATTAAATGGTGAGCTTTGCAGTAACACTTGGTGGTTTTGCTGCATTTGGTTTTGTGTATAAGCATTATCTTGCATTTAGCGAGCTTATTTATATTTAACCAACATTGTCTGCTGGAAAGAAATGGCACACTTCAGGAGTCCTCATCATGTTTGAGCTTATTTATATTTTTAAGGATCTTATGTTATGTCTGTCACTTTTATAAGTATGGATATAGTTGTTTGTGTAGAAAGAATGGTGTTGTGGTCAGTGTACATATGATGCAATTTGATTATAATTATGAAATATATAAGTTTTATAGACAAGTTGATATATTTGTGGTATCATATTTTCAAAGTATGTTCTGCCGAAAAATTGAAAATTTCTTACAGAGTGTCCACATTTTGGCCCTTTTTATTTGACTAAAGTTGTGACATTAAAAATAACCAAATTATTTTCAGCTTAACGCATGTTTATATTCATTGTTTGATTATTTCGTGTTTAAGAACTATATATAGTGCCTTCAGACGCGTGATATAGGGAGAGTTTAGGCTTTCAGTTTAATACGTGTCCTAGTTCAGTGCTTGATTATTTCGCGTTCAAATTCAATGTTTAATTTTTTTGAGTTGCATCGTGCCTTCAGGCACATGTTATCCCTAGTGTGTATATATGTGTGTGTGTGTGTGTGTGTGTTTTACAAAGACAGGAAGTTTCAAAATAAAAAAGCCCTAAGGATCCATAATAGGATCTCTGAATTCTTCAGTTTGGTGCTTCTCAGGTACAATCATTCCCTCTGGAAGAGCTGGAAAAAGGTCAGATGGAGTAGAAGGAGCCTCAGTGGGGACAGGTGCTAGAACTTCAATCTCAGTTGGAAACAAGGTGATCTCAGGAACTCCCACCTCTACTGAAGTTGTCTCCTCAACCAAAATGTGCCCAGAAGACTCAACCCCTGTCTCAGTAGGAATAGGTTTAGAAGCCTCGACCTTATCCCCAATAGAGACAATGACAAAAGCTTTTACCTCAGGGACGGCGCCAGGAGCTGTGACCCCGACCTCAGCCTCTTTTTCAGCAGCTGATCCATCGTTCTTTTTGCTCAAAGGAGTATCGAAGTCAAAATCTAGAGTAGGGTATGCCTCCATGGCCACATTCATCCTAGACCTTTGTCATCGTGGTGTCTATCGACTTCACCTTGGCCTTCTCCACCTCAATTTCCTTCCATAGCATGGTGTTGACCTTAGCTAACATATCGTACTCTTGTTTCATAGATTGGAAGGAATCACGAAGCTCAAAGTCCACGCCTGATACAAGTCGTCAGTCTTAAGCTTGAGCTCTTCATTCACCTTTTTAGCCTCATTCTCTAAGCCCCTGTTTACTGAGCTCAACCTCTTGAATTGAGCCTTCAAGTCAAGCTCCTAAGCCTTTAGATCATTGTTAACAAATGCGAATTCAGCAATTTTGAGTTTGGAGGCTTTCGAGGATTTCTGAGAGACCTAAGTAACACTCTCCAGAGCTTGAACTTTGCTCACCAAGGCACTCACATGAATGTCCAACTGAGAAAAACAAAAGAGCTATGGTTAGAAAAACTACTTTTCCAAAAATGAAGTTTAGAAAGCTTAGAGCTTACTAATGTTACTTCATAGAGAACAGTGGTAGCCGAGGCAAACAAAGTCACCTTAGAAACTTCCTGAATGTCAGATTCAGGGATAACAGATGCAATGGCCTCGACAGCAAGGTTCACATTCTTGATGAGCAAAGCCCTACCCTTGATCGCATATCCTAAAGAGCCCTCCAATGGTTGACAAGGCACTTTCTCGATAGTCTTTGGGGAGAAAGATTCTCGTAGAAGAGGAGCAATGGAATCAAGGGCTCCTGCCACCTCTACCGATGAGGGGGAGGATGGAACCCCAGTAGGTCTAGAAGGCCCCATAGAGGTAAGATGAGATATTGCTGGAGTTTTCTAGGGAACAAGAACCCCCTGGAAAGTGGGGAACTTCATAGTTGTCACAGACAGAAAAGTCTTCTGAAGAACCGATGGAGGTAAGGGGGTCATCTAAGAAGGTGGGGGTGAAGACGAGCTCATTCTTGGCATTTTTTGAACAAGACCCGAGTCATTTCTGGATTCAACTTTAGCCTTGCTTTTTTTCCCTGCTTTTCCTTTCCTAAATTGGGCCACCTTGGCCCTTACTACCTCAGCATCTAGGGCTATCGAGCTAGAACTTGAAAAATTAAAGTAAACGGATCATTAAAATTTGAAAGAAGAAAAGGTGAAGCTAGGGGTGAAGAAATGAGAGCCTTATCAGGATGATCTTCAGCACCAGTTACTGATATGGGGATAGAAGTCTTAACTCTCCCTTCAAGAGGTCTGAACCCGAGCTGTGTGAGCACTACAGGCTTAAGAAGCTCTGAATACTTCTATAGTTGACAATCCTTAAAGCCCAGAAAGACAATCTTATCCTCTGCGCTAAGGTCAGGATGTATACCTTAAAATGATAAATGGAAACAAGGTCAACAAAAGAAATATCAAACCCAGGAAAGAAGTCAGATCATGCCTCCTCAGCAAAGAATTACCCAAATTATCAGGGGCTGACTAGGCCCAAGGTACAGGAAGAGTGTCAGTGGCATCCCTTGGGTTAAATTCTCATTCCTTCCCAAGCATGAAGAAAAAGAGCTTCTTCCAGCCCTTATGAGAACTCGGGAGGTTGGAGATCATAATTGGGGCTTTCACCCTTTTAGCAATATAAAGGAAGCCATCAGAGGGAGAGAATTTAACATTGAAAAGTTTCATGAGCAAAGCTATTATAGGGACACCGAGCTCAATTTTCTTAAAAAAAAATAAGAAGGCCCACCAAAATGCTCCAAGAGTTGGGAGAAATTTGGGCTGGACAGACATTGAAGTGTTAAAGAACAAACTTAAGAAAACGGTGCAAAGGAAACCTAAAACCATTCTCAAAGGAAGCAACAACGAAGCAGACTTTCTAAGGCACAATAGAGTCATACCAAATGTCTACATGGGGAGACCAACACTGCATCCCCCTAGAAAAGCCAAATCTAGCAGAAAGGACACCTAGATAGGGAGGGGTGACCTCACTATTGCCTACGAGGTTTGAAGCTTGAGGAGCAGGCTCAGCATCCCCAGCATTGCCAAAGGGCCTAGCCCCGCCTATCTTAGTCTTCCTTTTTCAGGATGTCTCAGACCTTGGAGCAGGTCTTGGCAAAGGCAAAGGGACCTATACCTCATCCTCGGTATCAACGCCTGGAAAATTATCTATTTCGGCCCCCGTAACCCAAATCATCCTCTTCTGGCTCAGGAGATCTGTCACCCATATCTAAAGAGACAGAGGAGGCAGTGGCCTTAGACGAAGCAGAAATAGAAGAGTGGAGGAAAGGAAAACTAAAGGAGGCGTAAAGAAGAGGAACGTTGGTAAAATAATCTTTAAGAGCCCTGGGGTTAAGGCTCTAACTACCAAAGAGGAAAACCCTAGCAGTAGCGTAAAGGTCTAAGAAGAATGGGAGAAAAGATAAGGAATGACGTTGACTCCTAAAGAAGTGAAAACAAAAAGTCCAGAAATAAAGCAATGACCTAGAATCCGAGGGATCCAGAATGAATAGAAGCCTAAAAAGGAGGAGAAGAGTAGGGCAAATGACGTACCTAGCTGAAGGCAATCAACAATTGAAGACCCATGATAGATCGAGGGAATGGACTGAGGTAGCCTTACAAAATCTTCGGAACGAATTTGGGAAATTTCCAAGAAAGCCTTAGATCACCAATAGATTGGGAAAGAGGAAATCGTGAAGGAAAAGGAAAGGAAAAAAAATCTAGAGAAAGAATCCAAAGAAAATTCGAAATTATGAAGAAGGTGGTTTAAGGCTAGTGTACGGACAGACACGTGGAACCAGGGGGATGACAGACATGCATGAAAAATGAGGCAAAAATGATTACACATTTGCAATGTCGCAACAGTTGAGAAATGTCCCATCGTGTGAATCTCGAGGTCGATCCTAGACAGCTTCACTCACCCAGGCCAGGGATAAGTCCAAGCTAGTATAACTTACCTGACCAGGTACTGGGGGCCAACTGATGATACTTTAAATATGCTTAAGGTTGAGCTCGGGAATTTAGGTTTATAATTTACCTGACCAGGTACTGGTGGCCAACTGATGATACCCTAAATATGCTTCAGGTTAAGCTCGGGAATTCAAGTCATATATTCCTAGATCGGGAGCTTAGCCCATGTTGGATGACCGTGAAGCTCAAGGTTAGACTTCCCATCCCAAAAACTTCATCTAAAAAAGGATAGCACATCAGATAGTTAGCTTTCGCCGAAGCGCCACACAAATCATAACAGTCGCATATCCAGGCAAAGAAGTTGTAACTGCCTCAACGACCTCCATAGCCATTGCACAATAGGTGAAACCGTTACGAGAGATAGGTAGGAATTACGCCATAGTACAGGTGAAGCCTTGGACCAACTATAAATATGAAGCTTAACCCTCTCAAATGGATAAGCAAATATAGCCTGAACAAACACTCTGAAATCTCATTTTCTTATTAATATAAGTCCAGGACCAAGAGAATCCATTTAGAGTGGATTAGCCGAACTCCTGAGCTAGTGAACCACTATAAACCCTCTGTGTTTTATTCCCCTTCTTCCTTTTGTCCAAACTTGAAGAGCCTAAGAGCTCAGACTAAGTTACTTAGTGACCGATCGAAGAGAGGCAACTACCAATGAACTACTTGATTTCCTTATCTTGAGACACAAGGAAATAACTACGCAAGAAAACACACCTAATTAATCACAACCATTAAAATAATAGTGGTTGATTAAGTCACAATTCAGGGGAGTAATTTAGGTTAAATCAATTATAGTAATTAATTAATGACATTTAAATTACTACCAGTTAAATCAATGAAAGTAATAGATTAAGTCAGAAAATTAGCATATTAGATCAACAATTTAATTTCAAGTAGCATTGATTTTCTTAATTGCAATCACAATTGCCATTTTTTAGAAAAACCTTTTCACAGTAAATAATCAAGAATTTAGAAGAATAAGTACTTTTTTTTTTACCAGCTAAAGGCTAAGAAAGTAGGGGCGAAGCTAGGGTTGTCCTATAGTAAATGTGACAATTCAATTTTTTAGGGTCCCGATTAATCCGTTGATCACCCATCAATCTGTGATACCGCTTAACTCGATAACATATAATGATACCTTATTCACTAGGATACATAACTTTAACCAAAATCCAAGTAGAGTCTCCTTTGAACATGGAGCTCTATCCAACACACATAACCTGTGCATTTATACCATATTGATCACACCAGGTTCATTCATCAATATTCAATCACATAGCATTGAATACAACCCATAACCATCATCTATGCATACATTCAATCATAAAAAAATAAATGTCCAAAAGAGTCCTATATACATGCCTTAATTTAAATACAAGTTTTGTTTAGTAAATTTGAACAAGGTTAATGTAAATGGAAACAAAAATAAAAAAATAAAAAATAAGAGTCATAGTCCAGCTTTATCATCAAAGTGGGCCCAAGTTAGGACCTCCTACGGATGTCTATCTGGTAAGTCATTCCATTCAACTCATACATCTTAATACCAATAGGTCGTGCCTCTCATACCGGTAGGTTCACATTATCGAAAACAAACCCTAATCTAGTTAGAACGGGTTTTAACATGTGAGGTCACATCTCTATAGCCCTACACATTTAATATTGCAACCCTAGGTTGAAAGTAAACCTAGATAGGAGGGAACCATATCTCTTGTAGCGTGAGCCCACATAGTAAAACTCCCAAGAAACCCAAAATCTAGCTTTACAGGCCTTATCTCCCAACCCTCGTTCTTGGGATTTTGGAGAATGGTGCGATCTTTTGTCTATGCAGAGCCCACGTCGTCTAGAGCAACTTTAACTCTTGCCTCGAAGTGATCCAACGGTTGGGTCTTCGTAGATTTAAGGAAGAAGATGGTGAAGAAGACATTCTCTCTCTCTCTCTCTCTCTCTCTCNCATAGTACAGGTGAAGCCTTGGACCAACTATAAATATGAAGCTTAACCCTCTCAAATGGATAAGCAAATATAGCCTGAACAAACACTCTGAAATCTCATTTTCTTATTAATATAAGTCCAGGACCAAGAGAATCCATTTAGAGTGGATTAGCCGAACTCCTGAGCTAGTGAACCACTATAAACCCTCTGTGTTTTATTCCCCTTCTTCCTTTTGTCCAAACTTGAAGAGCCTAAGAGCTCAGACTAAGTTACTTAGTGACCGATCGAAGAGAGGCAACTACCAATGAACTACTTGATTTCCTTATCTTGAGACACAAGGAAATAACTACGCAAGAAAACACACCTAATTAATCACAACCATTAAAATAATAGTGGTTGATTAAGTCACAATTCAGGGGAGTAATTTAGGTTAAATCAATTATAGTAATTAATTAATGACATTTAAATTACTACCAGTTAAATCAATGAAAGTAATAGATTAAGTCAGAAAATTAGCATATTAGATCAACAATTTAATTTCAAGTAGCATTGATTTTCTTAATTGCAATCACAATTGCCATTTTTTAGAAAAACCTTTTCACAGTAAATAATCAAGAATTTAGAAGAATAAGTACTTTTTTTTTTACCAGCTAAAGGCTAAGAAAGTAGGGGCGAAGCTAGGGTTGTCCTATAGTAAATGTGACAATTCAATTTTTTAGGGTCCCGATTAATCCGTTGATCACCCATCAATCTGTGATACCGCTTAACTCGATAACATATAATGATACCTTATTCACTAGGATACATAACTTTAACCAAAATCCAAGTAGAGTCTCCTTTGAACATGGAGCTCTATCCAACACACATAACCTGTGCATTTATACCATATTGATCACACCAGGTTCATTCATCAATATTCAATCACATAGCATTGAATACAACCCATAACCATCATCTATGCATACATTCAATCATAAAAAAATAAATGTCCAAAAGAGTCCTATATACATGCCTTAATTTAAATACAAGTTTTGTTTAGTAAATTTGAACAAGGTTAATGTAAATGGAAACAAAAATAAAAAAATAAAAAATAAGAGTCATAGTCCAGCTTTATCATCAAAGTGGGCCCAAGTTAGGACCTCCTACGGATGTCTATCTGGTAAGTCATTCCATTCAACTCATACATCTTAATACCAATAGGTCGTGCCTCTCATACCGGTAGGTTCACATTATCGAAAACAAACCCTAATCTAGTTAGAACGGGTTTTAACATGTGAGGTCACATCTCTATAGCCCTACACATTTAATATTGCAACCCTAGGTTGAAAGTAAACCTAGATAGGAGGGAACCATATCTCTTGTAGCGTGAGCCCACATAGTAAAACTCCCAAGAAACCCAAAATCTAGCTTTACAGGCCTTATCTCCCAACCCTCGTTCTTGGGATTTTGGAGAATGGTGCGATCTTTTGTCTATGCAGAGCCCACGTCGTCTAGAGCAACTTTAACTCTTGCCTCGAAGTGATCCAACGGTTGGGTCTTCGTAGATTTAAGGAAGAAGATGGTGAAGAAGACATTCTCTCTCTCTCTCTCTCTCTCTCTCTCATTTCTACCTCTTTTTTGACTAATTGTTGTGTGGAGGAAAGGCTTGGAATACTAAGTCCTTATTTATACTTGGCTCATATTGAGTCACACATCTAGTTTTAACGGTCCAATTTTATACCATACTAATTAAATCTTCCCCCGAGCTAAGTTTAGTATATTTTTATTCAACTAACTTTAAATTATTTCTTAGATTTCGTGAATAAAATTTGATTGCGATAATTTAAATCACCCAACACCCGACCGCTTCGTAACACATGACAAATCTGACTGTTTTGAAATTCAATGAAAATTGAATGGATAACTAGATTTCACAAGGCAAATTCAATATGGAGGTCTGTTTCGTCATCCAAGTTTTATCAACAGTTGGGTTTTCAACCCATACTTTAGCGGTTAATTACCTTTTTTCCCTTTTTAATTAAGTTTTAACTTTCCCGAGTTTTACATTCTCCCCCCTCAAGGGAATTTCATCCCCGAAAATACATATACATGCATAAATAACAATATCTGTGTGCAACAAGTCATATACTATGCTATGACTAAAAGAAATATACCTTCATCCTCAAACAAGAATGGATAAGTAGAGTGGATAGTGTCCTTAATCTCCTATGTCGCCTTCCCTATACCACGTTGCTTTTACAACACCTTCACAAGTCTCATAGTCTTGTCATGTAAAATCTGATCTCGACTATCTATGATACGCACCGGTCCCTCCTCAATAATCCCAATCAATCACATGTGTAGGGTTTGGGGTGTACTTCTGGAGCATAGAGACATAGAACACTATGTAAACACCCGATAGATTTGGCAGTAAAACCAACTGATAAGCAACTGTACCAACCCTCTCGAGTACCTCAAAGGGCCCAATATACCTTGGTGGCAACTTTTCTCGATTCCCAAACTTCACCACTTCCTTTTTAGGCATGACCTTCAAGAAGATGTGATATCAAATCTTGAACTCTAAAGGTCTTCGTCGTTTGTTGACGTAGCTCTTCTTTCGGCTCTGAGCCGTAAGAAGACATTTTGGTATAACAATCACCTTCTCTGAGGTGTCTCTGATCAAATCCAAACCCATGGAAGATCCCTCTCCAACCTTCATCCAATGAATCAAAGAATGGCACGATATCCCATAAAATGTCTCATAGGTTGCCATCTGAGTACTTGCTCGATAACTATTGTTATAGGCAAATTCCATCAAGGGTAAGTGTCCTCCAAAATTTGGATGGTCCTCTCTAACTAACCGTCATTTTGGGGATAAAAATTTATACTCATCATCAACTGCATCCCTGTAGCACATTGAAAGCTCTCCCATAAATGAGACATGAACTTGAAATCTCGATCCAATACTATAGATACAGTTACCTCGTGTAACTAGACTATCTCCCGCATATACAATCTGGAGAATTTCTCTAGTGTGAAGGTCAATCGCACAACCAAAAAGTGTTCCGACTTGATAAGCCAATCCATTATCACCTATACCATGTCGTGCCCACACAAAGTCCATGATAAGTAGGTCACAAAATTCATAGTGACATGTTCCCAATTTCACTCAACCACCTCTTATGGCTGGAGAAACCTTACTGGCCTTTGTTGATCAGCCTTAACTTGTTGACACGTGAGACATCTTCTAACAAAGTCTCTGATGTGTCACTTTACCCACTCGAAAAATACTGACGATGAAGATCAGGTACATCTTCATGCCGCCATGATGCATAGAAAAATGGGAGAAATGAAACTCCCTTAGGATCTATTCTCTCAGATTCGTTGATTGGGGAACCACAACCCTATCCCTGAATCGAAGACTGCCATCAACATGAATGGCTCATCCCTCGTCACCTATATCTACCTGTGGCTAGTCCTTGATGGACAATATCTCTGAGTCCTATCCCTAGGAATCGATCACCCTACTCAATATGGAAGGTGTAGCCACCAGACTGTCTAAAATATCTTGAGCCTAATCCTTATAGTGTAGCCCGAACTACCCCGTAGTCTTGAGCATCTGCCACTCTTGGAAAACTATACTAACCAAGACTCCTTGTAACCTCCAGCTGAATGCAACAACCACCACATTTGTCTTACCAAGGTGGTAATACAAAGTGAATTCGTAATCCTCCAAGTACTCCACCCACCTAAACTACCTCATGTTGAGGTCCTACTTTGTGAAGATGTATTTCAGGTAATTATAGTCTTAAAACACCTAAAACTATTCTCCGTACAAATAGTGGTGTCATGCCTTCAAGGCAAAGACAATGGCTGCCAGCTCCATGTCATGTATAGGGTAGTTCTGCTTGTGATTCTTCAAATGTCGTGAACCATAAGCTGCCACTCTCCCGAACTACATCAAAACACATCCCAATCCATCATTCGAGGCATCACAATATCCTATGTACCTTTGGTCCTCTCTAGCACTATAAGAATATCAGTTGAAGTAAGTATGCTCTTCAACTCCTAGATGCCCTCTCACATGAGTCATCTCACTGAAATTGGACTTCCTTCCTCGTAAGTCTCGTCATAGGGGCTACTAATCGGGAGAAGTTCTCAATGAATCTCTAATAGTACCCTACGAATCCCAAGAAATTGCATATCTCAAAGACTAACTTCGGCCTCTCCTAACTCATGATTGCCTCAATCCTTCTCCGGGTAAACAATTATACCCGAAACAGATACCACATGTCTCAAAAACTTCACCTCAATTAGCCAAAACTCACACTTGCTAAACTTGGCGTATAACTGATGGTCTCAAGGTTTGCAGAACTATCCTTAAATGACCCTCATGCTCCTCCTCAAACTTGGAGTATATCAGAATTTCATTAACAACGACTACGACTACGACAACTTGATCTAAATAGAGTTAAAACACCCTATGCATGAGATTCATGAATGCCATTGGGGTATTCATTAATCCGAAGGGCATAACTATAAACTCAAAATGCCTGTAACGGGTCCAAAAAGCCATCTTAGGGTTATCAACCTCCCTAATTCTCAATTGATGGTATCCCGTGCATAAATATATCTTAGAGTAGATCTGTGCCCTACTCAAATGGTCAAAAAGATCATTGATATTTGGCAGTGGATACTTGTTCTTGATAGTAACCTAATCAACCACTGGTAGTGAATGTAGAACCTAAGGGTCCTTTCCTTCTTCTTGACAAATAACACCAAAGTACCCCAAGGTGAGGTACTCGGCCTAATAAAACCTTTATCTAATAGCTCTTGTACCTGGACCTTTATCTCTTGCAATTTTGTCGTTGTCATCCTATGTGGTGTCACAAAAATAGGGCATACAAAAAGGCTGTAACTCAATTAGGAAGTGTACATCCTGATACAGGGGCAATTGCTATAACTTCAAATATGTAAACCCAAGCGCAAGTTATGCAAAGTAATATAGACTCGGAAGACCGAGGTCGAACCCTTAGAGAAATGTGAAAACACCTAAAAAGCTTGTGAAGATGTTTTGTTTTAAAAGAGTTTTGAATTGGTAAAACTAATTAAAGTGATTAGAACAATATGAAAAGTATTAGAGCATGAGGTACTCCCTTTCAAATCCATATAATAATGATTAAAAACTTACCTTTCAATCTTAGACAAGAATCAAGTGTCGATTGACTAAAGTCACCAAATTTAGCAATAAGAACGAGAAAACACCTTTGTTTATAACTAAAATTTTATCCAGGAAAATCAATGAACTAATTGTTGATCATAAGTATTTACTATACCTGAAGTCTACAATAAATCAAACTCTCCAAACAATCAAATTCATGTCTTACTCAAGTAATCCTTCAATTATATTATTATGTGAAATAATTGTAATTAACTTACGCACATAATAACTAGTTATTTGTCTCACAGGAAAATTCAAGCAATCAAAGTATAAGACAAAATGGCTTAAGTATTTTTTACAGAGCAAAAAATTTACTATAAATCAAAAGTTGAATCAACAAAATATTACATACCATTAAGCTCATAAGTCAATAACATTGTTGCACTTCATTGAGAGATTCTCCCCTAGCCCTAGCTAAACCTCTTAGCTACACATGATGAAACTAAAACCAGAATAATAGAAATAAAATAAGACAAAATAAACACTATAGCCAAAAGTCCCCTTACATAGAAATCATCTTCTATTTATATTATTATTTGGGAAAAGGTCTAACTGAATTAAAATTTTGTTACTAGCATTGGCAAGCTGGTGACTTGTGTCCGGACGCGATTTCCAGTGTATTCCACTCTTCAAACCTTTTCCTTCTTTCTCTTCCGTCCGGACGCATGGCAATTCCTTTTCTGGACATGCCTTCCAGTAAACTCCGCTTCAACTATGGTTCTACCTTTACTTTCTTTCCTCCAATTTTTAGTCTCTTTCTTGCAAAATAAACACAATTCATCTTTAACTAACATGACATCAATTCTTTGTTAAATTATCACGTTTACCAACTTTTCCAAGTATTTAGCTAGCCTTTTCTATCAAATAATGTAACTATGAGATCATAATCACAACTCCCAACCTAGACCCTGCTAGTCCCTAGTAAGGTAAACAAAAATAAAATAAAAACAAAACCACTAACAAAAACAAAACCACTTTCGTAGGATCTATGATTGCATTTAACCTATGTAACAAGCCTTTAAACCCCTATGTTCCCCCTAGTGGACGAGTATAGCCTCGTAAGGGTTTTCAGAGATGATACCCACAAACATCATCATGTGATCAAATATTTGAATAATAATTTTATAACACGAATTGCTAGTAAAATATAAAAATTCTAAGCTGTAAGCCTTTTAATAAGCACATGCAAAGCAAAATATAGAACTCTATGTTATATGAATATATGCACTTATCATGCTCCCATATAACTCATGTGTAGTGTGAATTACCTATACTAAGTCAATAATTTATCCAGTAATTACCTCTACAACTATCAACTATATGTCTCAATGTCAAATCTCACTAGATAATTCACTCGTAAAAGATTTTCTCAGATTATAGTAACTATTCCCTCAAATATCACATGTGAGATAAAGATATTTGACATAGTCTGATGAAAAGAAATCCACACATAATAAATAAATAATTACTATTCTTTTCCTTATTCACACAAGTTATGCATCCATTAGTACACTCTTGAGATCAAATAGGTCTTTGTTAAAGGTTGTAATGGGGCCTTGGGATTAGGGTTTTGAAATGAAGGATATTTAATAATTCAAAAGACTATCCTGAGAGAACATTTATATTACACAACCAAACTTCTTTCCATACCATTTCACTCTTCACCTTTTAGAAGCACAATTTACAACACTTGCTCATATTTTTTTTCCTTTTCAAAACACATGCTTGCACATTTATCTCTTTTTTTTCCCCCAATTTGCTTTTTCATAGCTAGACAAATTGTGTTTCTTTTTTTTTCAAGTTTTTTTTAAGCAAGACAATTCAATGTATATGCTTCTTTTTTTAGCAAGACACTAATGCATATATTCACAAGTATGCAAAACCTTCTCTTTTTTTTATATCATCTTTTCTCAACCATCATCTCTCAAATTGCATATGCAATAAAAAGCTCAATCTCAGAATAACCAACAGTAAAGGGTATTATTTTTTTATTGGCTTGGTTATTATATTTTAGGTATAAGAAATAAAATTTCATTTCAAAGGCTCAATCATGGCTTCTAGGGATAATAATATTCAATGAATAAGGTTTAAGTTCAAATAATGTCAAAGATGACCTAAAATCATATCTCTAGAGTTCTTGATAACACACTCCCTCATGCAGATAATTTAAAGTCAAGTAATCATTCATAGACCAAAACCAAAATAATGAGACTATTGAAGAAGATTAGTTGAATAAAAATATTCTTTATTGAGTAAATGTAAATAACTCTCCAAAGAAGATTGGATTAAAACTTAGTAGGGTTTTTATGCATCTCCACAATATGTTTCAAATTCTCAAGGTAAAATACCTAACAAATTTTCAACTTGGTAAAGTTTAAAGTGTACAAATTATAAGTTTTTTATTAGAGTATGATATGTGATACAAAAATATAGAATAAATTTCTATGTGATGCTTAAACAGTTGCAAATTTAAAGCTAAGCAAATTGTTTCTATATTTTTGTGTCAAATTATGCATAAAAATGTTATTCAAATATTTAATAACACATCAAAATAGAATATGCATCTCATATTATAGTAGAATTTCATACATTGCATATTTCGAAAGATCATGAAATCAAGCCTAGACAAAACTTTACCAGATATAATAGGCTTTGATTTCTACAAACAGACACTCTTTTCACTAATAAAAAAAACTAACAACTCTTAGGACCTAGAAGAAACATGCTAAGATAAGGGGCCTGCACGACTCTGAGAACTCTGGCCTAACCCCCTTATCTGAACCCTCAACTCTCTCATCTCCCTCTGCTCCTTCAAAATCTCAAGCAATAACTGCCTATCTGTCCTGGGATCAATGCCCTCGTCCACTGGTAGATCAAGATCATCGTCCAAATTGAGGAACTAATCACACTGCTCTACAGGCACTAACTCCTCCGCTGCAGCCTCCCCCTACTGCTCATTGCTCTCTCTCTCTCTCTCTCTCTTGTTGGCCTAGTCACACTTTGACTCTTTAAAATAGAGTTATAGTTAAGCACTACTTTCTTGACCCACTCCATGGTGGCATCAATCACCACCCCTGCCTGCTTACAAAGTGTAGTGGCCAGGCTACCAAAGGAAAGAGACCCCTTTTTTGGGTCCACAATGGCTCGCCGCATCTCGATGAAGATTAGTTAGAGGAGGTTTATAATCTTTCCAATACCTATGGTGTAGAGAATTCGATCTCGGTTGAGATAGATATGATTGTTCCTCAGCAAGGGTGATATATTTGATACTGAAATCAAGTTCAGTATCATATACTTGTTCGTCAAGTCACCATCCTGAAGAAACCTAAGATTAGTAATCCACACAAAATCTTCATCCCCAAGCAGCTCTCTCAACTGTGTCTCCTAAATAATTCTGGGGGTAATCTGGGTTGGTCACTCGAGCCTGAGTCATCCTGGCCAATTTGGCAATGGTCGTGGGGTCGACTCTAACATTCTTAACCCAAACCTAGGTACGAATGAGACCATTCCCACATTCATTTGCATTGCTAAAAAATTTTCTCGCCAAAATAGGTATAACCGACCACTCCCCGCCCATAAATCCATCCCACCTCCTAAAGTAAATGATGTCCCGGACTCCCAATTTGGCAAAGTCTTTGTACTCTATCTTTCTCTCACACACATAGGGCTTGGGTACATAGTATTTGAAAATTCTTACTCATGCTTCTAGAATCTGAAAACTGATGGGGTCAAAAGTAGTGTCTTCTTCTTCTTATGGCTCTTGGGTGCTAGTACAAGGCCTTTTGGAAGTTGAGGCTTGTGAAGGTTCCATGGAGTGAGAGGTGGAAAAATATATATATTTTTTTAATTAGGCAGGAGAAGTTTCCAAGGTGGTTGAGGAGAGTATAAAAAAAAAATCGTTCAGGCTACTCCTATTTATAATTTTTCCACATGCGTCTAGACGCATGGGCTCACCCATCCGGATGCACCTCAACTACAGCCTTTATTATCCTCAAATAGCACACCTCAGGACGCTTGATCAAGTCATGTCAGAAATGAGCCTCCCAAAATTTGAATCTGTTGGTCTTCGTGTCTGGATGTGTGATCAAGTTATGTCCGGACGCATGTTCCAGTGAACTCAGGTCCGTAAGTCACGTCCAAACGCATATTCTAGAGGTTTTGCTCTATGCCATGGGCATCCGGATACATGATCTAGTGTGCTCCTTTCTCCGTACTTACAAAAAAATTTTCAATATTAGCGATTTCTTCCCCTTAAACTAGCAAAACTTAACCTCAAAACTCCTAAAACCTAAAAAAAAAAAATTTATTGTAGATGCATGCATGTGCACAATGTATGATCAATAAAACAAGCATGCTCCCCCCACACAAAAATATATATTGTCCCCAATGTAATAATAACCAGTAGAAGCACAATTAAGAGTAAAGAAGGACATACCAGATTCGCTATACTGTGCACGTGTATCTGCAATATCTCATAAAATAAAAGAGAAAACAACATACAACAATATACAAAATTGGGTTGAATTTTAGAAATGAATTATTCATAGTGAGGATTCACCAACCTGATGGATTCCACTTCAAATATGCGTCCCTCCATGAATGGCTTCAATCTCTGCCCATTAACTTTAAAAGTATTCCCACTCTTGGGATTTTCTATCTACACTGAACCAGAAGGAAAATTTTCTTTAACAATATATGGGCCTCTCCATTAGGTTCAAAGTTTTCCTTTGAAAATATGTAATCAAGAATTATACAAAAGATTTTTTTGTGAAGATGTAATGTTTTACGCAAAATATTTTTATCGTGAAACACCTTCATTCGATCTTTGCTGATCCTAGAATTCTCATAAGCCTCATTTCGGATTTCCTCAAGCTCATTTAGCTGTAATTTTTGTAGGTTTCTAGCTTTGTCAAGACTAAAATTAAACAATTTAATGGCCCAATATGCTTTGTGTTCTAACTCCACAAGTAAGTGACAAGGTTTTTCATACACCAATCTATACAGAGACATGTCAATCGGGGTTTTATAATCAATGTGAAATGCCCATAACGTATAAGTTAGTCATAATGACCAATCTTTACAATCAAGGTTAAACATTATTTTCTAAAATATAAGAAATCTCTCGATTGGCTAGCTTAATTGGTCCACTTGTTTGTGAGTGATAGGGGGTTGCAACTTTATGTGTTACTACGTATTTTTTCATTAAAGATTCAAAAGGTTTATTGCAAAAGTACAATCTTCCATCACTAATAATGGCTCGAGGTATACCAAATCTGGACAAAATATTTTCTTTTAAAAATTTCAAAACAACTTTATGATCATTTTTTCGACATGGTAAAGCCTCAACCCATTTAAAAACATAATCTACCACGCCACTAAAATATACATGTATCCGAAAAATGGGGGAAAAAGGTTCCATGAAAGCAATGCCCTAACAGTCAAAAACTTATATTATCAAAATCGGATTAAGAGGCATCATATTTCTACGGGTTAATCCCCCTAGTCTTTCACAGCGCTCTCAAACTTTACAATAATTATATGCATCTTGAAAAATTTTTGGCCAATAAAATTTGCACTACAAAACTTTTGCAGCGATTTTCTTTATAGAAATTGGCCCGTGCATGCTCCTGAGTGACAAAAAGATAGAATACTACTTACCTCATCATCAAATAAACATCTCTAGATAATTTGATCTGAACAGTATTTAAAAAGATATGGATCACCCCAAAAAAAATTTCTTACTTCAACCAAAAATTTCTTCTTATCCAAGGTAGTCCAAGATGGTGGCATATTACCCATAACAAGAAAATTTACGATGTCAGCAAACCAAGGTAATGAGGAAATAGCCAACAATTATTCATCGAGGAATGTATCCTTGATTGGCATTGTTTCTATCGGCACATCGCTCACAAGTCTAGACAAGTGGTTAGCCACAACATTCTCTACTTCTTTTTTTATCTTTGATTGTTAGATCAAATTACTGGAGTAGGAGGATCCACCTAAGCAGTTCTGGTTTTGCATCTTTCTTAGTTAACAGATATTTAAGAGCTGCATGGTCTGTGAAAATAATAATAGGGAATCTTGTTAGATAAGACCTAAACTTGTCTAGGGCAAACACTATTACTTTTCCACTACGGAGTGTGGTAATAGAATTTACCTACTCATGGATGGTATCAGATGTGTCAGTTTCACTCACATTAAATTGACCTTGCGGATTTGGTTGGGGTTGGGCTGGAAACTTACCTTTCTCTTGGTGGCATGGCGCAATAGTCAATTTAGTGAGTGTACTTTTGATATCATTTATAGCCTATGCAGTTTGATAGTTAAAATTGGTTTGACTTTGCATAAATTGTGACAATACCTCCTCAAAATTCCACTTTGGGGGTGAAGTGTAGGGAACAAAATTAGAGGAATTCCATTGAGGTATTTGTGATGCATGAATTTCACCCCTCCAACTAAAATTTGGATGATTTTTCCACCCAGTGTTGTATGTATTCAAATATCGGTAGTTAAAAGGCTTTGAAAAAGTATTTGCTTGATCATGCAATACTTCTTTTAAAACAATTATTGTTGGATACTCATTTATGGAGTGCCCAGGTATTTCACAAATGCTACAAATCTCCTCAATAGGGACAATGTCAATCTCGTTAACGTTTTTAAACTCCATAGCCTCAACTCTTCTAGCCAATGTAACGATTCTAGCCCCTAGGTCATCTTCATCCCTCAACAAATACTTAACACCCACTCGATGAGGATTGTGTGGTTTTACTTTTAGGAGGTTCTTGGGATGTGGTATCCTAAGATTATGCATTCTTAGCTAAACGATCTAAAAATTCAAAGGCCTTGTCTGGTTCCTTATTCATAAAATCACTGTTATACATCATTTCTACAAACTGGCGCATTTATGGGGTCAAACCTTCAGAAAAGAAATTTATCACACGCCAGCTCTCATAACCATGATGTGGGCAAGATGCAAGGAGGTCTTTAAATCTATCCCAACTTTAGTAAAAAAAATTAGACACTTTTTGAGAAAAATTCATAATTTGCCTTTTAAAAGAGTTTGTGCGATGTGTGAAAAAAAAATTTTCAAAAATTCTTTTTGCATCTTAGGCCTTGTACCTATAGACCTAGGTCTGAGGGAATGCAACCAAGTCTTAGATTCTTTCTCTAATGAAAAAGGAAAGAGTTTCAAATTGATTGTATTCACAAACACAGTTTGATCATGAAATGTAGCACAAATCTCCTCAAAGTCTCTAATATGCAAGTAAGGGTTTTTTGATTCCATGTCATAAAATTTTGGGAGTAATGCAATCATGCCAGATTTACAAATAAAATTCATGGCATTTAATGGAAGGATGATGCATGAGGGTGCAATGTGATGTGTTGGTTGCAAATATTCACACAAGTCCGACCATGATTAGCATTTAGATTATCGACATCATTCTCATCATGATTACTTATTCTATCTTCATGATCCTCTTGTTCATGAAAATTATTTCTCCTATTATTATTAGGATTTGCAGTCATTGTATGAGAAGTGTGATTTGAATTAGATGAATCAAAATGGTTTTCAAACAGAGTATCTAATCTTTTCTTATTAAACGACCACTCAAATCACGATGCCAAGAACTTATAAAAAATTAAAATAAATTAAAAAAAAAAGATAATAAAATTAAATGACTAAAACAAAATAAATTTCAACAAAATAAAAATGAAACTAAGTTACCGGATCTCTGTCGAATCATAAATACTTAAAACCTCAATAAATGTGATGGCGGCTCTTTTTCTTTCAATAGTTCCTTGGCAATGACGCCAAAAACTTGCTACAACTTCAAATATGTAAACCCCAGCGTAGGTTGTCCAAAGTACTATAGACTCGAAAGACCGAGGTCGAATCCTTGGGGATATGTGAAAACACCAGAAGCATTCTAATCTAGTTATATCATGAGAAGGCATCCATGAAAATTAGTAGTTCATGTTCTGATATGGCATCTACGATAAGATCAATTATGGGTAGCGAGAAACTATCCTTGGGATCGGTGAAATCAATACAGAGGTGCCACTTGTTGTTAGTCTTCTTTATGAGGACCACATTGGCTAGCCAGGTTGGGTAATACACCTCCCTGATGGCCTTGGCATGGAGGAGCTTGGAGACCTCCTTTTTTTATATCTTTCTAGTGCTCTAGGGCAAAGCTTCTCCGTTTGATGGGCTTGAAGGTTGGATTCATGCTGTGATGATTGAGGGGTCAATCCCCGGCATGTCCTCTTGCACCCAGGCGAATACCACCATATTCTTTTTCAAAAATTGAATAAGGAGGTCCTTGACCTCCTTGAGCAGCTTTGACCCCACGTATACCAAATGTCATGGGTCTTCGTCAAGTTGGACAAGTTCCAAATCCTCTAATGGTGTGGGCCTTGTCTCGAACTCATCTCTCATGTCAGGCTCATCTTACCTTATGGTCTGAGCCTCATTCTTCTTCATAGACGTCATATAGGATTCTTGTGCCATTCGCTGGTCTCCTCGGACCACTATAATGTCATTTTTAGTAGAAATTTCATCACGGGATGATAGGCAGAGGGAATAGCCTTCATGGTGTTGAGGGAAGGTCTCCCCAGTAGAATAGTATATGCTGAGGGGGCGTCAACTACCAGAAATCCTATTGTGGTGGTGGATTAGCAAGGAGGATCTCCACTATGAGGACAAGCCGGATTAAGCTCAGGGGTAGCACCCTCTCTCAAAAGAATCCAAGCAAGTGAGTCCTTAGTGGCTGGAGCTTGTCTCTGCCAATATTCATCTTGTTGAAATCAGATGTAAAGATGATATTGACAGAGATCCTGTTGTTAATTACAACCCGGTGGACTGTTCTATTGGTGATGATAGCCCTTCCTACCAAGGGATCAACATGGGAATGCTGCAGCCTTCCAAATCTGCATCCAAAAATGTTATGTCCATGTTCAACTGAGGTGCCTTGGACATAACCTATACTTCCAATACGTCTTCTACCCTAACTTTTCGCATGTAGGCCTTTCTAGATAAGCTAGTTTCCCCATCTCTAGCAAATTCTATCGACATCACCCTAATTTCTCCCAAGGATTGTTGGTGTTACAGGGGAGCTTGCTGCTGAGGTGCTAGAGGTGAGTGAGCTCGGTTCTAATTGTCTTACGCTACGAAGCGATGCAGTTGCCCCCTTTGAATTAGGAACTCGATCTCCTTCTTCAGCTGGATGCAATCGTTAGTGTGATGACCACAGTCCTGATGATGCTCACAATACTTTATAGTGTCCCATTTTGCAGGGTCAGCTTTCATCTAAGGTGGCCATCTCAATAACTTTTCATTCCACACTTCATAGAGGACCTAGGACACAATGGCATTGAGGGGAGTGAACTGCCTTGAAGTGTACCTTTGTTGGGTGGGGGACCCAAGCTATCTCTATCTATTCATGGAGACCTTTCTCGACTCCTTTTCTTCTTTGGACTTCAATATTTTCTTTTCTCTTTCTCCTTGTGGGTACCTGAGATTCAGACCTTTAAGAGGAGAGCCTCCTCAACATTGATGTACTTCTCTGCCTTGGCAAAACCTCAGCCATTCTGGCTCACAGGTTCTTGGAGATAGAGAACATTAAGTCCTTAGACTGAACTCCTAGCCGAGCGATGAATGCGGTGAAGGCAAACTTCTCGTCAAGGGCATTTACTTTCAGAGACTCTAAGTTGAACCTTTGAACATAGCTTCGTAGTGTCTCATTTGGCCCTTGTTTCACCTTTAGTAAGTGGTAACTCGGCTTTCGGTAAGTTTGAGCTCCAATGAAATGTGACACAAATGAAACAGAGGCCTCCTTGATCGAAGAAATGGAACCAGGGGTCAACCTATTGAATCAAGTCAAGGCTGAACCCTTTAGTGTAACACGGAAGCTCAACATCGCACTAGGTCTACAATAAAAGGAGATTATGTCTATTGGACCAGTGCGTCCATAGACATTGGAGTTTTGCCCCTCATAGCCTTCTTCATGCGGCTGAGCGAATGTTGTATCTCTTTGAAGTGTTGCTCCCATAACTACTCCTTCCTTTCTTGTTAGAATGGGGGAAACTCATTCCTATGAGTTCCTCTATTCTAGTTCTGTACTTCCTTATTGTTTTCATTCCTCTGAACTTGACAATGGATATTTCCAACTTTCTGGCTATGCTCGTCCCCCTAACTAATGTCCCTTAGGGGGTTGAGATGTTGATGTTCCCCTTGTAGGGGATCATTCTAGGCTGGTTGTGCCCTCTTGGGACGTTAGATGAGGTTCAATAACTCCTCATTCTGCTGGAGGAGGCGTTGATTGGCTAGACGAAGGGCTTCAAACTTGTTATTTGAAAGAGGATCCACCATGGGTGGATTAACTTTTGGATCAGGAAAGAACTCACTAGGATTTTTCTTGTTGCCTTCCAGCGACAACCTCTTGTAGGTTCTACAATCGAAGGGGGTTTATCTAGCTTATTGTCATATTACGCATAGAAACCATGAATTACTGAAGATGATCATTATAATTTTTACAGGAACAGTCGTTCCCATAGATGGTGCCAACAGATGATGTGTCTAGCACAAAAGAGTAGAGATAAGAGATTGATGGGTCACTGAGTAACTCAGTATGAGCTCCTAGGTTCTTTAAGTTTGGATAAAAGGGAAGAAGGGGGATAAAACACAGAGAGTTTATAGTGGTTCACCAGTTCGGGTATTTGGCCAATCCACTCTAAAGGGAGTCTATTGCTCTTGGAACTTATATTAATAAGAAAATAAGATTATTGAGTATTTGTTCAGGCCATATTTGCTTGTCCGTTTGAGAGGGTTAAGCCTCATATTTATAGTTGGTCCAAGCCTAGTGCAATAGTTGTGTAGGGTGCTGAGACAGTTGCAACTACTTTGCTTGGATATGCAACTGTTACTATTTGGGTGGCGCCTGAGTGGAAGTCAGGTGTCTTTTGTTCTATCCTTTTTGAGATGCAGTTGCAGGGATGAGAAGTTTGACCTCGAGCTTCACAGGCATTCAAGATGGGCTAAGCTCTTGATCTAAGAATATATGACTTGAATGCAAATCTTGCCCATAATCCTTAAACAGAATGTGCACAAATATTCTATTTATCAGAGAGTATATATTCGTTAGGGGCTCCAGAAGTTGTCCCCCAGTCCCCTGGACACATGGCGTGACGGGAGATGCTCATGATCTAAAGAGTACCGAGCTCCTTGTTTCTGGGCTGACTTTTGCCTAGCTTGATGTAGCCGAGCAAGACACATCGATCTAGGTGTCGTTGGACTTTCTTCTTTGGGTTGTGGCCCATTCTTACTACCGGGTGGGTAGGATGCAGATGGGTCATTTGGGCTACTATATAACCAGGGGGCCCATTGGATGTTCTGGGTTTTGGATGGGCGGCCCAAGCCAAAATCTTACCATTATCATATACCAATAATAACATAATTAGTCGTACTTACTCCCTTTTCCACGAGCTAGGCAGGCAGGGGTGGAGTCAAACAACTTTTCTAGTGGGTGCAACTTTAAACATAAATATATTCACATTCCAAATATCAATATTATTTTCACAAAAGCATGTTTTTATTTAAAAAAAATGCCAACTAATGATACAACTCATATTTTCAAGCTATATACAAAAGGAGTCAACCAAAAAAGAATCATTATATGAAAATTTTTCATTTGTATTTCCTCTTAAGAAATTTATTCCTTGATGAATCAAAATTTAATTTATTTAGTCATACACAGACTTAGTACTCCAATCAATCAAAAGATTCTTGAAAAATTGACCAATTTTTATTATAAATAATTTTTAAAAATTAAATATACAATAAGTCTAGCAAATAAAACTTAGATAGAAAAACAACTTCCAATGATCAAAGACATTCATTTTTTCATCAATGCGAGGCCTCCTTTGGATGATATCCCAAATCCATCAATACACAAACCTCGAATCCTCATAGTTTAGTTCAAATTCAACTGATTAAAAATTTTAATTGAATCATTTGGAAAAATATTAAGAGGGTAAGAAAATTAAAAAAATAACAAAAAACCCTAATTACTGCTCCAGATATTAAAAAAAAAAAAATTGGCACAGGTCCAAAGCAGTAAATAAAATTTCAACTATGATCATTGTTCACCTATAATGCTTAAAGAAACCCCAAGAGTGTTAAGAGTGCACCGGAGAAGCCTAGAAGTCCATGAAAAGAGACCAAAGAGGAGATAAACAAAATAAAATTTTGGGATGTGACCGGATAACATAAAATAAAAGTTACTTTTCATTTTGTTTTTAAACTTAAAGGAACCCCAAGAGTTTTGGTAAATACGCGATTACCTTAAGTAGAAAAACTTTTTAGTGGGGCAATATTTATAATATTCTAAAAATTTTAAAAATTTCAAACTACTCCCCAAAACTTTTCAAAATTGCAGTGGGCAGCTGCCCCCACTGCCTCCACAGTAAATCTGTCCCTGTAGGCAGGTGACCTATATTACCAACCGATTTCTTCCAAACCAATGCCCTCTACCAATTGGACTGACTAGAAGCAGGTAATATTACGGGGGTGGGTGAAAAGTATAACTTGACTTTTTTATTGACTAAAAAGAAGAAAACCGTTAACTTCTTCAATGGGGTTTTTAGATCATAGGTGGACACTGAAAACAAAAACTTAGTAGAAAAATGCAAATTTTCGGACTGTTTTTCTTCTCCAAAATGCAATTTTCTTTTTCTTCTATTCAGAATGATGGCAGACCAGGGACCAATCAGCCAGCCATTAGTTTTTGTGGATGTCGACCTTTAGCGAACAAAATTAAGCATTTAAAGACAACTTTTTTTTGTCGCTAAATATCTGATTTTTTGTTGCGATAGTTTTCAATATGTCGTGTTGTATCATGTTTGTAAGTCATGTAAATTATGTTATAATAATATTGATTAACTTATACCTGATCTATTTGTAAAATATTTTTAGTTTGGTTAATAGTGTGTCAGATTCATGTCATATATAAAACTAGTAATAACCCGTGCATGTAGGCATGATAAAATATAAAATTCGAGCGTCCAAAAAATCGAACTCACTATATTAAATTTTTTCAAAATATATTAACTAAAAATTAATTAACTATTAAATGATTCAATATATAATAGAAATGAGTGATGTGATATTTTTTGGGAGAAAATATATAAATGATTAAATATGTGATAAAAATGAATGATATGATTTAACATTTGAGTCTGACAAATGGATGATAGGTGAGATAAATGATTGATGATGATTTTGAGAGGAAAAAGATGACTGAGATAAAATTTAAACACACTTCTGTTTTATTATATAGATTTTTAGTTGGGTTGTGTCATATTTGGTTGATTTCTTATTGATCTGTTTATTTCAAAGTCTAATGGGTTTATCCTTTTACCATCCAAACAGTAAAAATAAATTCAACCCTGGTAAACCCCATTTCGTTTTCTTATCACATCCACATATCGTGTTTGGAATTGTAGAGACATACAAGTAATCCATGCTATTGCACAATCTACAATAAATTTTCAAAAAATTTCTAAAATTAAACTCAAGAATTTTGATGATCTACAAAATTGATTTATGCACAATCAAATCAGCCGAGTGCATAGTGTAAATCAATTAATAAAACAATCAATAATAAGAGACAAAAGATTGGTTGGTTGGACTTGGGTGATCTAACCATTGAAGGCGACAACGGTGTCTTAAGAACTCTATTAATGAGAGAGAGTGAGAGCAATAGCACACTCAAGGTAAAGTGTGTGAGATCTGCCCCTACATGTAAAGGAATTTATAATTTATAGATATAAATTCTTAATTGTCGCGGTAACGTGAAAGTCAAGTTACTAATTTATTGAGAAGATAGCTATAATTGGGAGTGAGCACTATTTTGTAGTAATTATTATCCCAATGATTGCACTCTCTTTTCCGTTGACTCTTCCTGAACTCTTGGTATTTGGATTGGACTGAAACTATGAGCTAAATATGACAGGTGTTTTGATGATTTGCGCTCAATCCATGGATGGGCCTAGGCCTAGTCTGGATCTGTGCACATTAAATTTAATAATCAATTTTAAAACAATTAATTTTTTGGTAAAAATTTCTCAAAACTTAATTAGAAATTCAAACGTTAAATGTTCAAACTTTCAGAAATCTATGAGGAAAGATATGGATAGAAATATGCATACGATTTGGAAGAATGTATGATAAACATAGGATTGTTCATCCTCCGGTTACATGTTGTCTAGTAACAACTAAATTTAAAAAAAAAAAAATTTATTCAAACTCAACTGAGCCTACTGAGCCCAGATGCACACATTACTTCAATTCAGTTTATAATTTTAAAGAATCAAAATTAAGGATTAAACTTCAATAAATCATACTGAGAGATTTGCTATATTTTAGTAACACGACACCAAGATGCGTTGAAATCTGTATAATGACACAACGTATGGTAAATTTTGGAAATTATCGTAAAATCAAATCAGGATCGAAATTGACAATTAAACTCAAATGAAAAAAAATAAAAAAAACAATCACAGAAGACAAACAATTTATTTAGTTTGGCTACTAATATTGGGTCAGTTTAGAGCTGATCTTTTTAGGTGAAAAATTGTGATTTGAAAAATTTTGCAAAAAAGTCAAAGTTAAAAAGGTCCCAGAAAACCATTTGGGGTGTTCTTTAAAAAACTGAAAAAATTAAAAAAAATCCGTTTGAAGTGACTTTCTAACTTTTTTAGTTCTTTTATGTTAAAATAAAAAAATAATTATATTTATGTATAGATTATGCATAATAGTTTCCAAAATATAAATTATAAATTTTTTTATGGCATTAATAATATTTTGTTAATATAATAAACTAAAACTTTATGCGAGACCAGGCCACAACCAAACTCCAAAAATAAAATATTATTAGCTTAAATAAGTTATTTTGGGCTCAAAAAACTGTTGCATAAGTTAATAAAAAAGTTAAGGTCTAAACAGACATGACTTATTTTATTCCAAAAACCTTAAAAGCTATATATATTTAAGCTAACTCCAAAAATACCTATTAAAGCCTCAGCACACAGTCAATAAGGATAAAAAAAAAATTATGAACTAAAATAGGAGTACAAGATAGCTATTTCAAACCCCAAAAACACTCATTCTAACTAAAGAAGATCACTCTGATATTTTATTAGTATCACTCATAGATGTGATAACACTCAGACTAATACCGAAATATCACTCAACTTTTCTGCATGAGCACTTCAAGCTCCAATGGTCGAACTCACTCAAGTTTTCAATGCTTTAAACACTTTTTTGGGGGCAGATTTGCTCTTTGATGTACACACTGTACCAATATACGTGCAACCCACAATTTTTTTCCTATTGCAACAATGTTTTCAACAACCTCATTAAATGTAGCCCCACAAGCTATGATTTTTTTTGTCAATCTTTTGTGAAGGTCTTATCTCTTCTGGGCATAAATCAACATAAAACGCAATAATTTCTTTTCCAATTGGCCACTATATTCGTTACGGTTTTTTGGAAGATGGAGGAAATCAAAAGAAAGCTTGTTTTGAACAATGGAAAGAGTCCATACAGATACAATTGATAATAAATAGTGTTGTGTTGGATTTGTATCGTGTTTAAGTTATGTCACACTATTTATTTACGTAGTTCATATAATACTTGAATTATAAGTGTGTTGGACAATTTTTGTTGTATGGGGGTGCATATTATCAGGTTTGTGACAAACACAATCAGGTTTAAGTTAACACATTTGTTATGCAGATTCGACAAGTTAACTGAACCCCGTAAGCCTAAACGTGTGCCCAGTAAATTTAATTTGATTTTATATGAAGCCGATGGACATATCACGAAAGAAATAAAAATGAGCCTAAAAGGTACCTGGCAATTACATAAACATAGCAATATTACTATGTTAGTCAATAGTGTATAGCATCTAGAGACCAAAAACAATTTGTATATAGCATCTTATATGACTTTTACCAAGCTACAATTGTCTTGCAGACTAGGGCTAATAGTGTGACAGCAGAAATAGATTGTCCATAATCTTAGGATAGCGATTTGTTGAGAGTCCTATGTTATCTTAAATACAATTTCTTTTCTTTGTAAATTCAAACCTTTGTACTTTCAATATAAATATAACTCTTCCACCCACTACTTATGGGTGAGGACTTCAAACTACAGCAACTATATTATCTTTCATGATATATGATCCATTAACGTCAAACACTTTAGACTTTTATTTTTTTCCTTGACCACCATGACTTCAACTTAGTCTACTATTTTTCCCATTACCAACATCATCAATTTTGTTTCAATTAAACTCGATGGAAATATTATCTCCTTTGGTGTGACCAACTTGAATCCATACTCATAAGCACTGATCTACTTGGCTTTGTTGACAGAACTTTCTTACTCCACCGGCAACCATCAACTCATCTTCCTATCAACCTACACCTAATCCGGCAAACACTACTGGGCGTAAATTCGAGCAATTGGTCAAGGCTTGTCTCAGTGCTACATTAACGAAATCATTGTTGTCCCAATTACTTGGCCTCAAAACCGCCAAAGAAGCATGGGACACTCTTTGATGCTTTATATCAATAGCAATCGACAGCCCGGAAATCGTACCTTCTCAAAGACCATCAAAGTGTTTCCAAATGCGATGCCTCTATTCATGATTATCTTCAACACATGAAATTGTTGTCTAATTCTCTTGCCACAATCAACAAACATATCAAGAACGGGGACTTGGTGTTGGTTACCGAGGGCCGAAAATATACCACAAACAAGATATAACATAAGAGAAAATATTTATTTCTCCCAGGAAATAAATACAAGAATTTCTACTAAAATTCTCTCAAATGAGATCTCTCCTCTCTCTCTCTCTCTCTCTACCTCACGAATTCTTGAGCATAATTTTGGCCTTCACTAAGCTCCCTATTTATAGGGAGTTTCTGGCCAAAAAAAAAAAAAAGAAGGAAGGGCCATTCAATGCACCGACAAACTTTGTCAAAAATTCCGGCCATCCAGCCGTCAAGCCGTCTAGCTGTGCATAGAGGTGGCTATTAGAGTGGGCTACTGGATAGCCTTTTGATGGAGCCAAAACTTTCAAATCTCCCCCTCCAGAACCATCAGAAAAGATTCATCTCGGTTATGTCTTTGTATAGCTTAAGTTTTCCCGAGTAAGGACCTTTGTCAACATGTCTTCTGGATTATCCTTTGTGTGGATCTTCACTAGTTTCAATAACTATTGCTCAATCACCTCGTGTATCCAATGATAGCGAATATCAATATGCTTCATCTGGGAATGGTACATTGAGTTCTTGCTCAAGTCTAGAGCACTTTGACTATGACAATGCCCCTTGTATTACTTCTGCTCAATACCCAGTACTTGGAGAAACCGCTTTAACCACAACATTGTTTTACCAGCTTTCGTTGCAAAAATATACTCTACCTTTGTCGGGATAAAGCTATGCACTTTGCAACCTTGATTGCCATAACACAGCTTCCTCTACAAAAGTGTAAAGAAATCCTTATGTAGATTTTTTACCATCAAGATCTCCTGCCACATCTAAACCTGTATAGCCTTCCAAAATTGGTTCAACTCCCTCGTAACACAAGCATATCTTTGGTGCCCCATTAAGGTATCTGAGAATCCACTTGACTACCTCCTAGTGTTATTTCCCTGGATTGGAAAGAAATCTACTCACCATGCCCACTGCATAGGCAATATCTGGCCTTGTACACACCATTTCATACATTAGACTCCCAACTGCTAAAGAGTAGGGAATCATTCTCATATCTTCTATCTCCTTCTTTGATGAGGGACAAGAATTTTTGCTCAACTTGAAATGATTAACTAGTGGGATGCTACCTGACTTGGTAGTATCCATGTTGAACCTCTAGATCACCCGTTCAACATATTTCTCCTATGATAGCCCACAATTTCTTGGTTTTTCTATCACGAACAATCTGCATGCCTAGTATATGCTGAGCTGGGCATAAGTCCTTCATGTCAAGGGACTTGGATAACTCCTTCTTCAGCTGGCTAATATTTATTGTATCCTTTCTGATGATCAATATGTGGTCAACATAAAGTAGGAGTGCAATGAACTTGCCATCTAAGAATCTCTAAACGTAAGCACACTGATCTGCAGCAGTCCTCTTTTAGCCTTGACCCACCATAAATGAGTCATAAATTTTATACCACTGTCTTGGCGCTTGCTTGAGCCGTATAGACTTTTCTTTAACTTGCAGACCAAATTTTTCTTTCTTGGAAACTCGAAACCTTCCGGTTGTTCCCTATAGATTTATTCATTCAGATCTCCATGAATAAATACAATTTTCATGTCCATTTGTTAAAGCTTCATGTTTAAACTAGCAACTAATCTGAGATTGACTCAAATTGAGGTCATCTTAACAAATGGTGAGAAAATCTCATCAAAGTCAATTCTTTTTTTCTGTGGGAATCCTTTAACGACCAATCGAGCCTTATACTTCACCAATTTTCCACTGTTGTCTTCCTTCAGCTTGAACACCTATTTATTTCTCTATGCTTTCTTGCCTTTTGGAACTTTCACAAGCCCATATGTTTGATTATTCTGCAAGGAATCCATCTCATCCTATATGGCTTGCATCCAATTGTCTTTATTCGTATGAGCTTCTCTGTCTCCCCCTTATCAGTAAGCAAAATTTAGTTTGACTCTAGATATCTACTCGATGGAATACGTCCTCTTTCGGATCTTCGTGACTGAGGCTCATCAACTATATGATTTACATCATCATCTGATTGCATGAAGGTGGTACCACATCTGGTGGAGGGAGTTGTTGCTCCCCTAACTCAACACCTTCTTCATCATCTTGTTCTGCTTCTATAATTTCATCATGCACTTCATCATTATCTGCGATGAACTGTAACGGTGCAGGGTCTAGAACAATGTCTTATGCACTGGAGGACTTTGTGGGATTTTCAAAGCCCTCATATGCCTGGTTTTCATGGAACACCACGTCTTTACTCATGATGATCTTTTTAGCATTTGGGTCCCACTATCTATATCTAAATTCTTCATCTCCATAGCCTATATAGATGCACAAAGTGGTCTTGACATCAAGTTTCGGTCTCTACTCCTTGGATACATGTGCAAATGCCTTGCACCCAAATATTCTTAAGTGAGAGTAGGAGGGATTCCTACTAGACCACACCTTCTCCAGATTATCAAAATTCAACGGCACTGACAGTGATCTGTTTATCAGATAACAGGCTGCACGAACAGTTTCACCCAATAATGGCTTCGGTAGCTTTGCCATACTGAGCATGCATCGGGCTCTTTCCACAATTGTTCAATTCATTCTCTTTGTTACTCCATTGTGTTGTATGGTACGTGAAATTGTCTTCTCATGATTGATACCATAATTTACACAATATGCTTCAAACTCTCTAGAAGTATATTCACCTCCATTGTTTGTTTGAAGACACTTTAGCTTCTTTCTTGTTTTTCACTCTACCATGGTATGGAATTTTTTGAAGCATTCAAGTACATGATCCTTTGTCTTTAGGAAGTACACCCATACCTTCGGTGAAGCATCATCAATAAAGGTTAAAAAAAATCTATTGCCACCTAATAATTCCACCTCTAAGGGACTGTATACATCAGAGTGTACCAGGCTTAACAACTCTGATTTCCTCTTCATAGAGGAACTGAATGAGTCTCGATGTTGTTTACCAAACAAGCAATGATCACAAGGATTTAGTGCAAAATCCTAGGAAACTTTGATAAGATCCTTCTTTGCTAAGATAAACAATCTTTCTTGCCCCATGTGACCGAGTCTCTAATGCCATAGATTTGGTGAAGCCTCATTTTCAACTACATTGAGACTGTTTGAGCAAACCTTCACATGGGTCTTGTAAAATGTGCCACAAATATGTCATCGGGTGATAACCATGGCACCTTTCATGAGCTTCTATGTGCCATTGCTGAATTTTTTATCGTAACCCTATTTGTCAAGGGCTATCTTGGAAAGTAGATTTAGTTGAACATCCTTTAATACCAATGTACAACCAATATTTACTTTTATCTGAATATCACCAAATCTAATGTTCTTGGTGGAATTGATGTTTCCCATCCTCACCATACCAAAGTCTCTAGCTTTGTACCTCGAGAACAAATAGCTGTGAGAAGTGGCATGGTAAGAAGCTGCAGTATCTACCACCCACTCAGTGTCATGGTTGGAAAAATGAAGGCATGTCTCCTCATTGAAAGAAATAATGGCCACGCCCTCTAAGAGAGAGACTAGAGCGTCTCTCTATCATGTTTCTTTGGTTGATTACAGCCTTGGCCTTGCCCTAGTAGCAAGTTGTGGCAGTTTTTATTCATTTGGCCTTGCATGCCACAATGGTAACACTTGTATGTGAGTCTTCCTCTATCATTTGATCTCCCTAGATCTTGTGACCTTTCTCTACTCTTACTCTTTCTTCTTCCCCTACCTCAGGTACCACTTTTTTGTCTACCTTTAATATTAGTGATGAGGGCATTTGACTGGTCAATGCCGGTATCCTTTCTCCTAGCCTCCTAATTGAACAGAGAATCCTTAACCATTGACATGATAAGTTTGCCTCCCAGAGTCAAATTGCTGACAAATACTACCAACATCTCCCAACTATTTGGTAAAGAATTAAGAAGCAAAAGAGCTTGTACTTCATCCCCCAAATTCAGCTCTACTGATGATAATTGATTTACTAAACTCTTGAATTCACTAGCATGCTCGACAATTGAAATTCTACTTTTTAACTTCAAATTTACAAACTGCCTCATCAATAGGGCTTTATTTCGAGCAGTCTTGGCCTGGTACATGTCTTCCAGCTTCTTCTAGAGGATATGTGCATCAGTCTCTTGTGCAATATGGTCGAATACATTGTGGTCAATCCATTGCTTGATTTGACTGATGGTTTTTCTATTTAGTTTCTTCAACTCTATTTCTTTTGTTAAATCTAAATTTTCACCTTTTACCTGCAAGGGATCGTACAAATTTTACATCTTAGGAGATCTTCCATCCAAGGTCTCCAAAGTGCATAATTGATAGTAGTAAGTTTTATCATGGCTCCTGATGTTGATTCCTCCGTGGACATATTGAGTTCTTGAGCAACAAATGTCTCGATTAAAAAATTTCAAGCCTGAATTTCGCAAAATGAAGTGCACTGTTGTGTCCGAAATGATTGAAATAGCTAGGAAAGAGTCTTGATTCACTGAAAATGGAGTTAAGATGAGCTCATAACTGTCTCAAAAAGTTTTTGGTAAACTTAACAGAATATTTTGTTAACCTTGACGCAATATTCTGACGGTAACGGAATATTTTGATAGTATTGGAATATTCCTAACTATGACGGAATATTTTTTTCTAACAGAATATTCAAATAGAATATGCTCTGATAGAATATGGAATATTCTGTCTTCTTCAATCTTTCTCCGGTCACCAGTTCGGCAAAGTTTCAGCCAAAATTTTTCAATGAAGTTTCTGGTAGATTTTTCCTGCGAAGGGCGTCCGACCTTAGATTGATGCGAGGCAAATGGGGTTTAATGTATTTCGATGAGAGGAATCCAATGGGGTGCTCAGAATTATATTTCGAGTTCATTTAGAACTTGTACGAACAAAGAATAGTGAGTTGGAAAAAATTTCTAGTGACCTAACCAAAGCTTTGATACCACTTATTGGTTACCCAGTGCCAGAAACATACTACAAACATGATATAAACAGAGGAGGAAATCTTTATTTCTCTCTGGAAATAAATACAAGAATTTCTACAAAAATTCTCTCTGATGAGATCTCTCCTGGATCTATCTCTCTCTTTCTTCCTCACTAATTCTTGAGCATACTTCTTGCCTTCACTAAGCTCCCTATTTATAGGGAGTTTCTGGCCAAAAAAGTCAAGAAGGAAGGGAGCCAATTTAATGCACCAGCAAACTTTGTCAAAAAATCTAGCCATCTAGCCGTCAAGCCATCCAGCTGTCCATGGAGGTGGTTACTAGAATGAGCTACTAGATAGCCTTTTGATGGAGCTGGAACAGTCACTTGGTTCATCACCACCATTGAACATAGCCATCCACCCATTAGTTTTTTGGTGTTCTGTTCTAGCTTGCTTATCCATAAATAACATTTGAGTCATGGCTTAGACAACAACCATAAACTATTGTTGATCCCACTTCAACACCTTATGTTTCCATTGCCCCGTCTTCTCAAGGATTTGCTCTTTTTCTCCCAAAAAACAACAAGAAAATTGCTTTGATTAGTCTTATCATCGCACTTAGTAGCCTAAAGTTTCCTTTTTGGATCATTTCTTTATAGTTTTTGTTATTCCACCGACATCTAATTTCACCAACCCACCATTTCCAAAAATCAATAATTCATCACCTTATGGGCTTTCTTCCATTGAACAATCTAGTCATGTCCCTCTCAAATGTCAAATATGTTCTAAATTTGGAAATTTCACAAACAAGTGCAGATTTCACTACTTTCCCAGTCACAATAGCAATCTGCAACATCTCCCATGGGCCTTCTTGAGCCTTCAACTTTTAGCTCCACCCACTGATCAAAGGAAAAATGCTCCTTCCCATTGGATTCCTAATTCTGGTGTTACTTCTCATATGATTTTTGATCCATCAGTATTGCACCAGTCCATTCTTTACTCTAAGTTTGATCAAGTTTCTGTGGGTGATGGTAAGGCTTTATGTATTTCCAATATTGGTTCTAGAAAAATTTCTACGATACTGAAAGATTTACATCTTCCTAATATGTTGATTATTCTGAAATTAACTCAAAATTTGTTATCTAATTCTAAGTTAACTCATCACAATAACTACTCTATTTAATTCTTTTTGTGGGGCTTCTGTGTCAAGAATCTTCACATCAGGATAATGCTTCTCAAGGGTCCACGACAAAGTGACTTATATTCCTTAGTGGCATTTCCACCACTCTCTTGCAAAAATTTGTTGGTTTGGTTGGCAACACTAGGCTTCTAGAATATGTTTGGCATCTCCGCCTAGGTCATCCATCTGCCAAAAATCTCAATACACTACTTGAGACCTTGCATTGTTTCTAATTTTCTAAATGTTAATAAAATTTGTGAGTCTAGTGAATTGACAAAGAGTCACAAATTGACTTTTACACATTTGAAACGTGTATCTTGTTTTGCTTTGGAACTTATTCATTGTGATGTATAGGGACCTTCTTCCATTGATTCTATTTTTGGTTTCTATTATTACGTTTGGTTTATGGATTATTATGGTCATTTTTTCATGGATATATCATATGCATTCTAAATCATATGTGTTAGATATATGTTTTTAATTGACTAATTTCTTGGAGTCCATTATAATTATTAACCTATTGCATAGCCATGATGCTATAAAGATTGAATATCTGAAAGCATCATTGAAGGCATAGATCAAGTATCAAAATTACATCATTCACACTTTGGTTGCACCTTCAAGTATAGGACAAAGGTAATGATTTAGATACCTAAGATGTTCCCTTGGTTTAATAGATTTAGGAGGACAAGAGTTAAAATAGAATTAGGGATTAATTTGTGTATGGCTTCTAGGTGAGTTTAAATGAAAAGATTGTCTCAACCACTTGTGTTTTGAAAATATAGTTTGAGCTATTAGCGGACCTCTCTTGTGCAACACCTTTTAGTGCTCAACATGACAAGGTTTTTCTTGGTTTTAGGCTTGAAAGGAACCGTCATATACCCACCAGCTTTTGCTAGAACTATCTCTTTATGACTTAGGGAATAGAAAGGGAAAAGGATCACATAAGAAGAGCATGACTCGTTCTATGAGCTCTCTTAAAAGGCCTTGACCTCACTCAAGCGGTCTTACGGTCGCTTGAGCGGTCTACTCTCCTTGGCAAAGATTAACATGCAATTTTCATTCCCGTGACCATTACTCTCCCATCGATTGAGCATTCATATGCGAAACTGAGTTTTGTTATTGGCCAAAATTACCTTTATTTTGAACATATAAATAGGGAGTGTATTTTCTTCAACTCGAATAAGCCTCTTGTAAGCCTTTTGAGAGTAAAAACTCATATTCTACCTAGAAAGCTTTCACCACAACCCTAGATCTCTAAGACCCAATGCCATCTTTTAGAAATTCTATCCAACTTCACAAATTAGAATGAAGATCTTGAATGGTGTAAATCAAATCCATTGGAATGTGCATACCGGGGAGCGTTGGCATGCACATTTTGCTTGAGGCCTAGAGAATCTTTTGCAGAGGTGAATTATAGTGCAGGTATACAAGACGTCGAAGAAGGGCATTTGGTAGAGAGACATATTGAAGGAATGGAGCATTTAACCATGATATTAGTTGAGGTAAAAGACTCGAGTTCTTTTATGTTGACTTTGAAAGTAGTGAATTAGGTTTTAATGAACCCTGAGTGGTTCCCCGCAGTTTTTTAAGATGACGATTTTTCTCATCAGCAATTTCTTGTGGTTATCTTGTTTATTTACATATATACTTGCATTTGTTAGAGCATGCGCACACTACGTGTTTAGATGTATGATTGATTAAAATCTATTCTTCCATAGTAGCGTTTGGGTTTTGGGTCGCCATGAGATTAAGTATTTGAGCAAATTAATTGAAAAATTAATCAACATCAATCTTTATAGGTGTAAGGGATCGTGGTGACTGAAAAGGATTCTGACACTAAATTGATATATCTTTATGTGAAGAGGTAATTGAGATAGAGTTAGGTTTTAATTTATAATCAGTTATGCTTAAAATTGAAAACATATTCACCCCTTTCTAAGTAGTGTTGTGCGTTTCACGTGTATAATCGTAAGGAAAAATCCACTTCATTTATTCCCCTTCCCAGAACAATAGGATGCCTTGGCCTGTTTCACTTGTTTGAAACTATGAAAGAAAATTTATTTTCTAGCCATATAAAATACTTTCATGGCAATAGTGATTTGGAAATAACCCATGGCACTTTTAAAATTTTCTTGGATGACTGTTGAATTATGTATCATATTCCTTGTTCTCACACCCAACAACAAAAATTGCATCGCTGAACGGAAGCATTGCCACATTATCAAAACAGTGCTTATTTTACTATTTGATTTGCACATGCCTAAGAGGTATTGTCTTGTTGCTTTCTCCATTGTCACATTTCTTATAAATCAGTTGCTTACTCCGGTTCTTCATTGTTTATCACCATATGAATTGCTCTTTCATGGTCAACCTGACTATAATTTGTTGTGGGTCTTCAAACGTTGGTGTTATCCCTGCGTACGCCCTTATTGTCAGGATAAACTTAGTGGCAAATCAGTTGATTTCATTTTTAATGGCTCTAGTAACTCTCACAAAGGCTGATATTGTCTTGTTGATATTGTCTTGATCACCTACCAAGCGAGTTAATCTCTCATGCCATGTAATTTTCATTTAGGAACTCTTCCTCTTTCTAGCTCGTCCAACTACTGCCTGTCCCTTGCTGCGACTTCTACAGTCAAAGTTTTTCTCCAAATGCAACATCCAGTGGCACCATTACCACCTTCAATGGTGGATTCCTCACTTTCTTTAGCAGTACCATTGTCTCCACCCTTGTGCACATCAATTGGTGCACCTGTCCCAGCCTAAGCTGTGAGATCATGTATTTCATATAAATATAAATGATATTAATATGCTAGTTTTTTTAAAATAATTAAAATAATGAGATAAACTTTGAATTTTTGTTAAAAGAATAGCCACGTAAGTTTGAGTTTCAGACATATTGGCTTTCGGGTCAATGTTAATTTTTGAGATCTTTAAGGTTGATTAGGTTAGCGAAGTAAAATTATTAATTTTTTTAGGTCAAAATAACATTATCATTGTATCAGGTAAGTCAAGAAGCCTTGGGATAGGCATTTACCTCATATAGCAAAGCGGAGGGGTAAAATAATTTTTTGAGATAAATCAAAATTTTTTTTTTTTGGGTTAAAATAATATTAAAAATAAATCTGGAACGTCGAAAAACTTTAGGGTAGTCATAGGGATCAACTTGGAGATGGTTAGGGGTAAAATCATAACTTTTGGTAAAAATGCATTTTTTTTACCTTGTGAATAGTAAAAGACGGGAATTTTCGGGTTATTAGACCACATTTCTCTTATTATTCTGACCCCACTCACCCCAATTCTTCTCCATACACCTTAGAACTAGAGAAGGAAAGAGAGAAGAAAGTCATTAGAGCTTGGGCATTTACTTGGAAACCTAGGAATATTATTTGGGATTCTTGAATTCACTTGGAGATTTGAAGGTGGAGCTTGAGTTCTTGGGTTTTGAGGTAGGATTCTCCTTTCTCTTGCATATACATTGATGCATCTCATAGCTAAATACATATTTTCATGCAATGGGTCTTAATTAAGTGATGAGTTTACAATGAATTTGTAAACCTACATGTATTAAATGAATTTGGGTATTGTGGCTTTGGAACCCTAACTTGATTTTTGTTATGTGTGTTTGACTAAACTTAAGATTTTGGGTTCTTTAGAGTATATGTAATTTTGTATCTAATGTATTTAATTTGTTTCTTAAGAATGAGTATGTTACTTTGTAAATGTGTGTTTGGAGATTTTATATCTAACATGTATTTGATAAAATGCCAAAGTGAATATAAGTATTGAAATGATGAATTGTTGAAAGAGGTATTGATTCTATTATATGATTGAGTATATTTTACCATGAGTTTGGTGTCCTAAAGTGGGAAAGAGTGGTGCTGATGTACATAACTTTCAATCCTTTAATTTGCACATTTGCTATGAAAGGGTACAAATTGTATTTTTGGTGTGTTTGAGTTATTTTAAAATTGTGTAATGTTAAAATAGAAATATGAGATTTTGGAAAACTACATTTTTTTTTTAACGTGTGGAAGTTGTGGTTGATGTTGGGCATGAAAGGTAATCATAAAATTATTGTTTGAAACTTGTATGCTTGTTACCGATAGGTAGAGGGTTAGTAGACGGTTGGGGCCCTTGAGGAGGGTTGCCAAGGCGGCAACTAATCCTAGGGGGAATTGGTGATGGTAATGGTTTTCAGTGATAGCTAGTGTGGCATTACAAATTGAGACGTACACATCTCCCCTGAAAAGCAACAATGGTGATGAGACCCTTTGTTGCAAAGCTGAAAAGATTCCCCGGTGATGGTTCATTCATGAACTGATGTTGGTTTGATAATATTTGTCCATATGGGTAGCATACATGGATTTTTGGGTGCTAAGAAACCAATAAATCAATATTCCAACAAACCTCTTGAGTGGGGTGAGGTTGAGGCGAAAGTATATAGAGTTAATATTTTTGAAAAATGATCTAGAAAACATAAATTTATGAAATTGTGTTCAAAATAAGAAATGATTACTTTACCAAATTTATTATCCATATACTTGTATAAAGATTTCGCACTTCATGCTTTATAAAATCAATGGTGTTGCATTATAATTTAAGAAAAATGGTTTTATAGTGCAACCTTGAGATTTGATTTCAATGTGGTAAATTCCTTACTGTTTCACTTATATATTTCAAATGATAGTACATATTGTACGTTCAAAAATACTTACTATTTATCATGTACCTAAACTTATTGATAAATTATTTCATTACCTATTACTATAATTTTGAACTATTGGCATTTAAAACCTTGTATATCTTGGGAAAAGGATTATCCTATTGGGTTGTGGTTGCTCATCTCCTATTAACATTTTTAGACACTAACGTGCATCCCAAGCCTTAGTTGATGAAGACTTGTGGGAGCTTTGGACTAGAAGGGACTCCTTTTGGAAAAAATTTTGCATTTACTTTGAGAACATTTGTATAAAAATGTGATTATACACAAACTTTTATTTGAAAGTTATTTTCAGGGGCTTTTGATGTAAAGTTAATTACCTCATGAGATGTTATTCTTTTAGGTATTGTAAGATAAAGTTATGCCTTTAGTGTTAAGCTTGGTAGATGAAACTTAATTTGGAATCTTAGGTTTGTGAGGATTTTGTGGGTCTACATTTGTCATTGTGATGAATGAATGATGTGGATGTTTAGTTAGTCATTAATGGTTCGTATGATATGTGGATAGTTAGTTGGATTTAGTTTATTATATATAATGCTCTCTTGCCAATGTTTGGAATTTTGTTATTTTCAAACAAAACTTTGCCGAATTTTCGAAAAACAAATGTGCTTTATTAAAATCAACTGAATTTTTGTGTTTAACCTAATTGTTTTTTTTTTTTTGGGGGGGGGGGGGGGGGGAGGGGAAGGGGGAATAGGGACTTGAACTCTTGACCTCAACGAGGCAAAGCCTTTATAAGACAAGCAGTATCATTGGACCAAAAACCCACTGGTATGTTTAATCTAATTGTAAACCGCCAAACATTTTGAACAAAAAAAATGATGTTTTACTTAAGTCATGCTTTTGTGAAATCTGGGGCATGACACAATCCACTAGTACTTCTTCTCTACTGCCACCTGATAACTCCTACAAGTCAGATATGGGTGCACCTAGGAGTGTCCATGGGCCGAGTTACCCCTGGGTCCTGTTACCTAACCTAAAAAAAATAAGTCTGAAACCCAATAGTTGACTTGTCCAAGTTCAAGCCCAATATCTTTAAAAAGAGTGCTTGAGTTTGCCCCTAAAGCCATTACTTGGCCCAAAACCCAACCCAATAGCCTGCCCAAAAAAATCCATTAAAACCTGGCCCAAGAACCTTCCTACCAAGCCCAACCCACCCACACAGCCTGCTTACTCTTCCTTTGAAAAAAAGTTATACTTTTAGATCATTAAATTTATAACTTTGAAATAATTCTCTCAATGTCAGAATTTGAAGTTTTTAAATTTTAAGTACTATAAATAATGTATTATTTTCTTTTTCATGTATTAAGCAAACAAGTTTTAAAAGGTAGAGTAATGCAAATGATAAATAAGTGAGGTGTCATCCTAATTGAAATGTGATGATACCTCAAAATAAATCTCAAGTACCAGCTCAGGAGGTCAGTNCAAATGATAAATAAGTGAGGTGTCATCCTAATTGAAATGTGATGATACCTCAAAATAAATCTCAAGTACCAGCTCAGGAGGTCAGTCTAGGCAAGCAGAACTCGGAAGAGTAGAGCTGGAGGTCCCCTCGAGATAAGCAATGCCAATGACAACCAATGCAACAACTGGATAATTACGAGAGGTTCCTAAAGCGTTAGGAAGCTATAATCAAGACACCTAATCTCACCCAACCAAGATCTTCTCCTACAATTAGGGAGAACCCCACAAAGTAAGTGCAAGAATTTCGGCCAGGATCCCACTTAGCAGGGAATGACCCTATAAATGCAATGTAACACCTCCTAATCAGGGGGGGGGGAACCCGAGTAACACATCTTACATTCTGTATACCTTTTGGTATAGTAAATAGAGAAGAAAAGGAGCAAGAACCTCCATTGAAGAGTGGACTAGCCGAGCTCTTGAGCCGGTGAACCACTATATTTTTACTGTGTACACCCCTTTAATCCCCTCAATATTTGATTGCATCATCATACACGAGCCTTGAAACTCTGATCCACACTCATCTCATGTTACTTGCACCTTTTGCTCATCCACGTTGGAATACATCATCAGTTTGGCACCGTCGGTGGGAACGACTGTTCCTGTTACAAATAAAGCTGATTTTCCAGTGATTGATGGTATCAACGCGAAACATGAAAGAAACCCTCGTCACTCTCACCTGAGTAAGAATAGCTCTTCCAGGACCGAGGGACTCTACACTCACTAGTGCCCACCTCGGAAGACCTCCACGAGTCTCTGGAAGCAAAGAAGAAGCGCTGGGCCCATCCTGAAAGAGGAGAGGGGAGATCAAACACTAAGCGACATAGCCTGAAGTCTCTCCACCAAAAGCGGACGAAGCATGAAACTTCATCCTCCTCAAGGTCAAAATAGTTAAGAAATTCTGCAACTGTAGAAAACTCGTCTTTACCTCGCAGACGCTAGAAGAGGAATAAACTGGTCATAACAGTCCATCCCATAGGTGAAAGACGAGAGGGACACAAGCTGATATAGGCCAAAATAAATCCAATAGAAAGGTGAATGGGAAGGTGCAGACCTAACTCCAAAGTTGCTTCAAAGAAGCACGTCTCCCCAGGAGAAAGGTAATTACAAGGTTCATCAGAGCTTGGAACACGTAGAGATAACTCCAAATCAAGAAAGAATTTTTTTCTTATCCTCTCTAAATCAAAGGACGTCACCACAGAGTGAACAAAGTAGCAAGTATGCCACATCCACTCAACCCCAAAGAAGGTTCGCTCTTGAAATAGAGCAGAAAAGGGGGCAAACATAGTGGATTCAAGCAAAAAAGATAAGAGAAGGAAATAGAAGGCGTTAAGCCCTCAAGAATAACAAAGGGATACCCGAAGGGAAGTGATAGCCAGTACTTATAGAAATCCTTTGAAGACCCCAGATTTTTAGGAAGTTGTTAATTACACGAAACCTTAAGTCGGTGGGTCTCTAGGTTTCCAAATTAAGGAAACAGGAACCTTTTTGGTAGGAAGGCTATGCATCGAAAACAGACATCAATGACACCCCGGGATAAAACAAGCAAGCCTCCAAATAGGAGTCTTGAACATTAAAAAAAAAGAGGTCAAAACAAACCCTTGCACATCGGGAGGTCAGCAAGTCAAAAATAAGGAAATCAATGCACCCAAGCAGCTGCATCTATGCATGCTCTTTCAGGTTGTCACCTTGCCAAGGGGCCATCACCAACCCAAAGGTCGGAACGTCATCACCAGAGGACAGAACATGGTAGCACGCTTTCCACCTCGCTTAATCAAAACGGCTGAACTCGCAAAAAGGAAAGAGAACTTGACCAATGGCTACACGTGCACATGTCCCCTAAGGCTTGCCAAAAGGATGAACCCTCACCCTGAGACAAGAGGGAAAAGTCTACTCCTATCCAACATAATAAATCCTGACCTCTGGATCTACCACACCAAGGTGACAAATCGACCCATGATCCCATTTGTTTGTCAAGATCAATTGTGCAGGTCAGCATATGGGAGCCCCCTTAAGGGTAAGACTTCAGGTACTTATTGTCTTATATTTCAAACAGCAAAAAGCTAGACCCCTACTGTGTACACTGGACTAACCATGCAAACTTCCTAACCATTTGCTCCGAAAAGTCTGAATGACCTATTTGAAGCAAAAAGGGGAAAGAGAGAGAATTGAGAAAGTTACACTTCATAAGAGTTGAGAAGATTGCATTTTAATTTAAGAGGAATTACGCAGTCAAAGTTACATAGTTGCATTCTGATCTAAAATTGTTACAACCATGAGTTGATAAGTTAAAAAAAAAGTTAAAAAAAAAAATTTTGCTTCATATCCTAACTTTGAGGATGAAGTAAGGCTAGAGCTCTGGAGGTGAATTGCTGGAGTTCGGGCAGAAGCAGGTTGAAAAGCTAGAAGCTCAGCTAGGCACATCAATAGGTATTGCTAACCTTTTTGCTTCAAGGAGATCTGAATGACCCCTTGAACCAAGGGGGGGGGGGAAGAATTGAAGAATATCGTATTTGATAGGTGGTAGAATAAAGCAACAAGTTGGAAAACAAATGGAAAGGAGAGCTATAAGCTGTAAATTAAACACAAAATGTTACAATTCTGAGATAATTAGCCCAAAGCTACAAACAAAAATTTCTCTACATCCCAACGTCTTAAGTTTACGGAGGAAGAGTAGACGAAGGGCCTAGTAGTGCAGTAGCTGAAGTCTCAGCAGAAGGAACTAAAGAAGGGCTCCCTAGCTCAGTAGGCCACCTTACTGGCAATGAAGTAGTTGAAGTCTTAGGAGGGCCAAAAGCAGGAAAGGAGGCAGGGACCTCAGCTGCAGACGAAGCTTCAAGGCCAGCTCAGCAGGGATGGAAGAAGCTGTTGAAAGCTCGGTAGCCATTGGAGTAGAGGTGTCTAAGGAGGCAAAAGCATCTTAAGCTGAAGTCCTAACTAGAGGGATGAACCCTTCAGATTCTTTGGGCACATCTTCAGAACCAGGAGGAGCAGGGACATTATCCTCTTCTTCATCAAACCCCTCGACCTCTTCCTCAGGGGGAATTGAAAAGTCAAAGTTCAGTTTAGGGTAAGTCCTTTCAGCTATACCTTAGAAAGCAATCCACCCTTTTGCCCTCCTGGTGAGAACGTCATCCTCTAGCTGGACAATCAGCTCATCCTTTTTCCAGATGGTAGTGTCTTGCACCTCCAGCGCCTCCTTGACAACCACTAACTCCTCCCTGACAACATCATTGGCCTCAGCTAGCACCTCGTACTCCCTCTTCATGTTCATGAAGGAAGCCAGAGCATCAAGGGACTTTCGGCTCTCCTTTATCCAGTCATCAATTTTTGACTGGAGGTCTTCCTTAGTCTTGCTGAGCTCTTCTTGTCTAGATTTGGCAAGGGAAGACTACTGCTCCACTTGTTCTTGCAATTCCTTTACCTAGACCTTAAGGTCATTATTTTTGAAAGCCATATTGGCACACTTCAGCTCAAAAGCTTTGGAAGCATTAGTCGATCCCTCTAGGGCTTGGATTCGCTTTAACAAGCTGCTTATTTGAATGGCAGTCTGAAGACAACCATGAAAGAGTAGTGCAAAGGGAATAGCGCAGGACATCAAAAAAAATTGAGAATTTGACAAATTAGAATCTCACTGAGGTACAGCCATAAAGCACAGTGGAAACACAAGTTCCTAGGGGTACAGAAGTGGCTACATCAATATCAGACTCTAGGATAATAGCGGCAATGACCACTGCAGCACGCTTCACATCGGTAATAAGAGAATTCTCAGACTTCAAGAAGACCCCTTTGCCTGTCATGAGAGATTGGGAGGTCTCCTTGGTTAATGTAGAAGCAGCACGACCAGGGAAAGTGCGAGCAATATCTAAGACCCTCTCAACTTCAGATGCAGAAGGGGAGGTCTGGTCGTGCCCAGAAGCATCTTTAGTGGCAGGTCGGGTCCCTTGTGGGAAAGAAAGTCCTGAGGTCGGTGAGGCATGCAGTACGGATGGTGGGGCCTTGTGGATAGAAGCAGAGACATAGGAAGTACCCATTTTCTGAACCTTAGCTCGAGTAACTGGGCTCCCACCATAACTGCCCACAGTCTTGCGCTTGGTACCACCCTTGTAGATGACCATATTGAACCCATTTCATACTGGTAGGCTGCTCAAAACTCAAACTGGAACTCTATTATGACAATTAAATATCACGCCCTCATGCGCAATAACACCTGGATACTTGTTTCATTTCAGTCGTACATGAACGTTGGGGAAGCAAATAGGTTTATCGCATCTAATAGCATAGTGATAGGTCACTTGAACGTAATAAAGCACATCTCATCGCTAAAGATTTCACTCAAAAACCCAAAATAGACTTCATCTAAACTTTTAGTCCTATTGTTAAACCATCCACAATTCACATAGCACATCACTTGGCTGTTTCCAAGAATTTGCCTATCAAATAGTCTGATGTTCACACAACGCCTTTCTACTTGGTGTCCTTATTGAGTAGGTCTACATGCAACAATTGCCTAGTTTTGTTGACTCCAACAATCCATTCCATGTCTGTCGACTACACAAAGCCCTTTATGGTATTCAGCAAATCCCTCATGCTTGGTTTCAGAGCTTTAGCACTTCTCTTATAGTTGGCTTTCATCAAAGTGGAGCTGATAGCTCTATGTTTGTACTTCAGCAGGAAGAGGGTACGGTGGGGCTTCTTTTATGTGTCGATGACATTATTTTGATCAATGATCAACATTCTATGATTGCCACCATATTTATTACAGCTTGGTCGTGAGTTTGCAACGAAGGATTTAAGGAATTTGCATTATTTTCTAGGCATTGAAGGTACTCGCACACCTACTAGTCTTAATTTGACACAAAACAAGCATGTTCTTGATCTTTTGTGGTAAGTTGGCATGATTGGTTGCAAACCATGTTCCACACCTACTCCTCTTGGTTCCAAAATGTCGCCCACTAAATGAATAACAAGCACAAAAGAAGAGCATGATGAGCCCGAAATTAACTAGGCCAAGCCCAATGAATCAATAGGGGCCTATGTCACCAGAACTTGAAAGGGGCCTAAGTCACCAAGGAGGAGCCCAAGTCATCAAGGGGGACACCCCCAAAGGGCAACGCCCAAGGAGGCCACCCAAGGGGACCCTTACTCTCCTTTGTTCTCTTCTCTTTGCCACTCCAACTCAAGTCCAACCCAGCTATGGATCTTCCTCCAACGAGATAGGAGCATGAGGAAGAGAATATCGGGATATGCTTGGAGATCTAATCTTACCTTATTTCTCACGTCATCGTCTCACTACCGTACTAAACCTATATAATGTAAGACCTCTTTGCATAAAGGGCGTGACCTTATAACCTTGAAACCTCTACACACCTCTCTACGCACATTGCTCCTCTCTCCCAAAGCACTATAATTCCCCTAGAGAAAACTCTCCCAGTGACTTTTATTCATCAATAAAGAACACCGGTCACCGCTGCCATTCCCGAGAGTGGAATAGGTCACCTAGACTGAACTATTATAAATCTTTGTGTTGACTCTTATTTACCGTACTGCCATTGATCATCTTATTTATTGTCATTAATTGCACCCCTTACACATTCTCGACTGTTGATTTTGTGCAATACCGATTTGTGCATCATCAGTTTGGCGACGTCTGTGGGAACGACTAGTTTTTTACTCTTTTTCAATTTATGACAATTACTACCAAATTAATAAGTCAACAGCCAGGAGACAACAACCCGACCTGTCGGGAGGAGGCTCCGCCTCCACTTACACCCTCGAAACTATGTGATAATGCGGCCAGACAACAGCAATAGCTTTTACAAACTATGCAACTATTGGTAAAACAGAACCAACAAATCATTTAGTTAATGCTCACCCAATGAGGCATCACCCTCACCCGATAGGAGGAGCCCCACTCCCTCCAATAGAAGAGGAGCAACAACCCCTCCCTTTTGGGCATCATTCAGCCCCCCACCATGAGGCCCCTAGCCAGATTGCCCTCGGGCAACGATAGAGTCCCCCTCGCCCAGTAGTCCCTCCTCAACGGGCAGGGAGCTCACGTGTTCCCCCTCCACACGTACCTGCGCAAGAGAACAAAGACAAAAAAAGCCAATATGGTGACCATGAAAGCCAGTATCATCATCCAACTGAGGATGTCCCCAATAAGTGGGACATAAAGATTAGAGAGGTGCATAACCAACTTGATAATACCCTCAATGCCATCAAGGCAAAGGCCCCTAAAATTGTGGACTACTTGGTAAGACATACTGACACACATTTTGTTGCTGATATCATTAATTATCCTTTACCCTCGAAGTACAAGATGCCCACCATCAAGATCTTCGACGGTACCAAAGACCCCCACGACCATCTTGATACATATAAGTCCCTCATGGAACTCCACAACATGCCTGAGGAGATTATGTGTAGAGTCTTCCCTACCACCTTAAAAGGGTCTGCCCACTAATGGTTCACAAAGATCAGACCCTCCTCTGTTCATTTTTTCGCAGAACTGAGTAGGTTCTTCGTCTCCCACTTCATTGGGGGACACAGACATCAGAGACCTGTGACCCACCTACTCACCATCAAACAAGACAGGGATAAAAGCCTTAGAAACTACCTCACTTGTTTCAATGAAGAGGCTCTCCAGACTGAGGAATCGGATGACAAGGTAGCCCTGACAACCTTAATCGCCGATCTTCGCACCTCTAGTTTTATGTTCTCAGTCCTCAAGAAGCCGCCCTCCAACATGCCCAAGCTATTGTCTAGCGCACAGAAATACATGAATACCGAGGACATCACCAAGGCCCGTCGGGTTGAGTTCTCTCGAGGAGGAGAAAAGAGGAAGGACACCCTAGAAGACAGAAGAGAGATTGAGTGCAAGAGGAAAAAAGTAGAGAGAGCCTCTGTGAAAGACTGTCTCGATCCACTACCCCCGGGAGATCGACAACCTTTCACTCTAGTCAATGCCTCGGTGGAGCACATCCTATTCTAGATACAGGATGACCTCGCCATCTGTTGGCATTAAAAGATGAAGTCTGACCCCAAGCGTTACAATCCCAGCAAGTACTGTTACTTCCACCGCGACCACGGTCATGACACTGATGACTGTTTTCAATTAAAGAGGCAGATTGAAGAGCTTATTCAGCGCGGCTAACTAAGATAGTATATTGTTGGTTGAGGACCAGTTCCACCACACGAGGAGCGAGAATGCCAGCAGCCCCTCAAGGAGATCCAGACTATAGCTAGAGGGTTAGGAGGAGGTGGAGACTCAAACTCTGCCAGGAAGGCACATGCAAAGAGAGCCAGATAGGCAAAGTCACATGACTCTCACCCAAAGAAGACACCCCGACATGGGGAGGAAGAGGTCATCACCTTCTCAGATAGAGACCTTGAGGGGATTCAGGTCCCACATGATGGGACCCTCTAGTCTTGACCCTGATGGTGGCCAACTACCAGATTAGAAGGATCCTGATCAAAAGTGACAGCTCAGCCGACATTCTGTCTGCCACAGCTTATGACAGCCTTCACCTCAGCAAAGAGAGACTACAGCCCGTTAGGACTCCCTTGGTTAGTTTCTCAAGAGAAAGAGTCCATCTCTTGGGGTCTATCACCCTGTCTATCATAGCAGGAACTGCACCAAGGAGCTCTACTATTGTGGTAAATTTCCTTGTACTTGACTACTCTTCTGCTTACAATATAATACTTAGACGTCATGCCCTCAATTGTCTAAGGGCACCATCAACCTACCACATTCTCCCCCATTTCCCTACCTCCAATGAGATTTGGGAGATCAGAGGAGACCAAGTCTCAACCAGAGAGTGCTATGTGGCCTCAATGGGGGCTAAGAGACCACATAAGACTCTCCAAGTCGAAATGCTCAACCGTAGAGATGACAGTACCTTGGAAAAGGGTGAACCAGCAGAAAACTTCAATTGGTGGTAATAGATGACAGCCTTCCAGAAATGAGAGTTTACGTAGGCTCCTCACTCCCCTAGGAGGAGGCATCCACCTTGATTGACTTCCTCAAATGGAACAGGGATGTCTTTGCCTGGTCCCATGAGGACCTGGAGGGCATCGACACTGAGGTGGCCTCCCATTAACTCAATGTTGACCCCAGGTACAAGCCAGTCCGCTAGAAGTTGAGGAACGTGAGTACTGAGAGGGGTCAGGCCATGGAGAAGAAGGTAGACAAACTACTGACTAGTGGGTCAGTGAGGGAGGTAGCCTACTCAAACTGGCTATCCAATGTGGTGATGGTGACAAAGGCCAATAGGAAGTGGCGCCTTTGTGTGGACTTCATAGAGCTCAACAAAGCCTATCCCAAAGACATCTACCCTCTCCCACGCATTGACCTCCTCATTGAAGCCACTGTTGGACACGAGCTCCAAAGTTTTCTAGACGCCTACACTAGGTACAACCAAATCAACATGTTCCCTCAAAATCAGGAGAAGACCTCATTCATCAACCCAAAAGGCACTTACTGTTACAAGGTGATACCTTTTGGACTCAAGAATGCTAGAGCCATATATCAACGCCTCGTCAACAAGATGTTCAAGGCCCAGATTAGAAAGACGATGGAGGTCTATGTAGACGACATGTTGGTGAAGAGTATAGCTGCGGCGGATCATGTAGCGCACCTGCAGGAGACATTCGACGTGTTAAGAGCCTACAGGATGAAGCTGAATCCTGAAAAGTGCCTTTGGCATCAGTTCATGAAATTTCTTAGGTTTCATGGTTCACAAAAGGGGTATTGAAGCCAACCCAGACAAAATTAGAGCCCTCTTGGAGATGAAGCCCCGTGCTTTAAAAAAGGAAGTCTAGTGCCTTATTGGAAGGATAGCAGCCCTCAATAGGTTTGTTTGTAAATCAGCAGATAAATGCCTACCTTTCTTTAAAATCCTCCACAGGTCATTCCAGTGGGGCCCAGATGCAGAGGAGGCCTTCTAGAAGCTTAAGGCCTACCTCGCCACACCACCTCTACTCTCTCATGCAGTACCAGAAGAGACATTATACCTCTACCTCTCCTCTTTACCTATTTCCATAAGCTCCGTCCTCATCAAAGAGAATGGGGACATCCAAAAATCGGTATACTATGTAAGTAGGGCATAGCGAGGATCAGTGGTAAGATACACAAAACTTGAAAAGTTGGCCCTCATCCTTGTCACTACCGCTAGACGTCTACGCCACTACTTTCAAAGTCATACCATTGTGGTTGTCACAGATCAATCACTCAAAAGAATCTTGGGAAAGCCTGATGTATCCAGCAGGCTACTTAAGTGGGTCATCGAGTTAAGTAAGTTCGATGATCAGCCATCAAAGCACAAGCACTTACAGATTTCATGATAGAGTCCACACCATTACAAAAGTCACAGGAAGAAGTACCCGGCGCCCTTGCGCCCACCTGCTTAGTACACACTGACTCCATCTATGAGGAAACTGGATTAGACACTACGCGGAGAGGACTCGATGACCCAGAGAAGGAGTAGGAGGCAAAGCCACAGACTGGGCAGCCTTGGGTGCCACCCACCTAGCTTGGGGCATCGCCCACCCTACCTTGGGTGTTGCCCTCTCAGCCTCCATCACATCCCACTTGTCTCTCTCGCCAGATTTCACCCAATAGCCCGCTGCAGAACACCTCTTCGATTCCAACATCACCCACAGGGTCAGCTCCCTCTCCACCTACTGTGCCAGGTTAGAGACTCTACCTGGATGGGTCTTCTAATAGCGAGGGCGACGGAGCCAGACTAGTACTAATCAGCCCTCATGGCACTCCACTAAAGTTCGCCGTCTCCCTCCACTTTGCCACATAAAACAATCAAGCTGAGTATGAGGCCCTCATATCAGGCTTGAGGCTGGCATTAGAGATGGAGGCCCTCAACCTAAAAGCCTACAGTGACTCTCAACTCATAGTCAACTAGGTGAGGGGAGATTTTGAAGCGAAGGAGAAAAGGATGCAAGAGTACCTTTTGGTGGTCTAAGCCCTACTCACAAAGTTTGTCTGCTTCCACATCCACCATATGCCTCTAGAGGATAACGCTATGGCAAACGCCCTCGCCAAGTTTGCATCTGCCAACATACTCATGGGCCTCACGTTGATAGGTCACTAGTTCAAGCCTAGCACCTCTAAGATAGGGGAGGACGATGTCAACTGTGCATCCTCCGCATCCAATTGGATGACCCCACATCCAAGCTTACCTTGAGGAGGGAGCTCTCCTAGACAGCCCAATGAAAGCCAAAAAATTGAGAATGAGAGCGTGCAGGTATATCATCTTACAGAACACCCTCTACATGAAAAGTCATTCTCTCCCATTACTTCATTGTCTCACCCTTGATGAAGCCAACTTCGCCATGAGGGAGATCCATGAGGAGGTATGTGGAAATCACTCAGGAGGGCGTGCATTGGCCCATAAAATAGTTAGATAGGTATATTATTGGCTTACCATGATTAGAGACACCTGAGACTTTGTCAAGAGATGTGACAAGTGGCAGCGCTTTGTGACTGTGCCCAGACAGCCACTTGAAAAGCCCAGAGAGTCCATGGCCCTTTTCCATGTAGGGGATTGATATCCTGGATCTCCTCCCTATGAGTTGAGGCTAGTGCAAGTTTGTAGTTATAGCCATCGACTACTTCACTAAATGGGTAGAAGCTGAAGCCTTAGCCAGGATTACGAACCAGAAGATAAAGGACTTTCTATGGAGGAGTCTAGTCTATCGCTTTGGAATACCTCACGTCATTGTGCGTGACAATGCCAAGTAGTTTGACAACAAACTCCTCAACAATTTTTGTGCTGACCTCCAGATGAAGCAGCTCCACTCTAGCCCCCCCCATCTATAGGCAAACAGGCAAGTAGAGGTCACCCTCAGAACTATACTCCACCATTTGAAAGCCAGACTGGAGAATGCAAAGGAAATATGGGTAGACGAGCTTCTAGGAGTGCTATGGGCCTATCAGACGACACCAAGGAGTCCTACGGGTGAGACCCCCTTTTCACTAGCATACGGAATAGAGACAGTGATACCCATTGAAATCGGGGTACACTCTCTTAGGTTCGAACACCATGACCCTGCCAGTAACAAAAAATGGCCTCTGCATCAACCTCCACTTGGTGGAGAAGGAAAGGGAGATAGTCATGCTTAGGAATATAGAGTAAAAGCGTCGCATAACTAAGTACTACAACTCGAGGGTGAACCCTCGTTCCTTCTTACCCAAGGACCTAGTCCTCAAAAAGGTCATCCTATCTACCAAAGACTCCCGAGAAGGGAAATTGGGGCCCAACTAGGAAAGACCATATACAGTCACGAAGGTGGTGAAGCTGGGCACCTACAGAATCCAGAATTTCAAAGGAAAAGTCATGGTCCATCCATGAAACACTAAGCATCAAAAGAAGTATTATCAGTAGCTGGGGGCAGTGAGTTATAAGTTGGTAAACAATATGTGAATTATTTACCTTTTATTTTGGTCAACTTCTTTCAAGTGTTTACTTTGAATAATGGAATAAAATTTCACAAAATTTTCTCAAAAAAGTTGTATTTTCATTCAAAGTTCATGAAACCTTTACAAAAAGATAGAATACAATCTATCAACAAAAAATACAAAAGTGTCATGCCGCTACCGACACTCACTGCCTCCGCTCCCATCACTTGCATCCTCCTCTTCGGTCTAGGGAGCCTCATAAGGCTGAAAGACAAAAAAATTATAAGCAGGGAATGTCGCCGAAACCTTCCTCCTGAGCTCATCATAGCCGTCAATGAAGGCGCCTGCCTTAGCCCTCTCAGCATCAATGAAGGCGCCTGCCTTGGCCTTCTCAGCAGTATCCCTCATCTTCTCCATATCCACGGAGTGAGCCTCTACCCTAATAGCTCTCTCAAGTGCTAATCAAAGGTCAGTCTATAGATGGGTAACTCTTTCATGCGCTAGCCTCAACTGCTCAGCGACATCCTCTTGTGTCTTTCGCTCGAGCCCTAACAGCTTCTTGGCATCCTCTTATACCTGTCGCTCAAGCCTTAACTCTTCTTTAGCAACCTCACATGCCCACCTCTCTACTACCTGACCATTGATGGCCTTCTTGATACTCAGTGTACTTGTAAACAAGCAGGGCAAAGCAGCAGCCATCTGCATGCATTCAAAAGTAAGGTATAAAAGAGAAAGGTCAAGAACAAAGCCAAATAAAAAAGTGCAGGACCTACCAAGGCGAAATATCAAAAATATTATTTCCAGTAATAATAATATCATCCATATATACCAAAAGGACCTAGAAGTATTCCATCAAATAAAGCATATATGATCAGAATGACATCTGGTAAACCCTAAACGTACAACTACACCACTTAACCAAGAGAACCAGGCTCGTAGTGACTATTTCAGTTCACAAAGAGACTTACGCAGTCAACATGCCTTCCCAACATACTCCCCCTCACCACAAAAGTCTGGTGATGCATCCATATAAATAATTGCGTCTAGATCATCATAAAAAAATGCATTCTTCACATCTAACTGATGAAGAGGCCAAGAGTACTCCGCATCCAGAGAAATAATCAATTGAATAGTAGTCAATTTTAACACGAGGGCAAAGGTAAATCCAAAATCACGACCTGGTACCTAAGTAAAGTCTTTTGCCATAAGTCTAGCCTTGTGAAGATCAATAGTACCATCTCCAAGAAACTTCAGGGTGTAAACCTAGCGACAGCCAACAGGCTTCACCCCTGAAGGTAAAGAGACAAGATCTCACGTATGATTACGCTGAAGAGCGTCCATCTTTGCTTGCATGGCAAGAACCCACTTGGGCTTTCATATAGCCTCTGAAATAGAGCAAAAAAATGATGTATCTGATAAGACCATACTATAAGCTCGAAATATAGGAGACAGATCACCATAAGAAACATAAGTAGAGATCAGAAATAAAGTCTGGGCGGTCCAACCATAACAAACAACTAGATGACGATCACGCCGAGGATAAAGATGCCCTAAATCATCATCCTCTACTAACAATGTCTCTTCAGGGAAAATAGCTGGCTCAGTACCTGCAATTTCATTAGTACTAACAACACGTGTATTAATATGCTCAACGAACTGAGAAGTATTACCTGCATCGCCTGAGGAAGAGGGAACATCAGCTGGGGGATGAGAACGAGGGCGACAAACACAAACCTATAAAATAAGAAAGACTAGTGACTCTGAACTGACAGGGATGAGTGGATCTGGAGGAGGAGAGATTGATGACACTGTAGTGATAGTGATCAATAGCTTTGGCTCTTGTGATAACGAAAAATTAAAGGGAGTATCATCAATTGGAGGGGCAGACACAGGACTGGAAGAAAAATATGAAATATACTCAAGAAAGGTAACATCTAGACTATAATACATACGTCGCCTGATAGGATCATAACACTGATACCCCTTAGACTGATGACAATAGCCCACAAAGACAGAACGAATAGCTTTATCATCAAGCTTATGGCGAGTAAGAGAGTGATCCTGAACAAAACACATGCAGCCAAAAACACGAGGGGGGGACCAAAACAATGTTCACTTAGGTAATAAGACCTATAAGGGAGTCCCATGCTGAAGAACACGACTCAATGTACAATTGCACAGAAAGGTAGAAGTCAAAACAAAAAAATATACCAATAAGATTTTGGTACCCTCATACCTCTAAGCATACAACAGACCATCCCTATTAAACTCATATTTTTCCTTTCAGCAACTCCATTTTGCTTAGGAGTATATGGACAAGTGAGCTGCTGAACGATACCCTGAGAGGAAAGGTGAGACACTAAGGCATCATACACATATTCTTAGGCATTATTCGAAGGAAAAGCACTAACAATGACATCGAATTGTGTCTTAATCATCTAAAAAAATTGATTGATGACAAGGAGTACATCAAACTTCCTATGTAAAAGGTAGACCCAAATACAATGGGTATGGTCATCTATAAATGTCACATAGTATCGAGTACATGATAGAACAATAACAGGAAAGGGTCCCTAAATATCAGAGTGTATTAGGCCAAATGGTTTGGGTGACTGGTGCATGCGAGGAATATAACTAGCCCGAACATGTTTTGATAGGGAACATATAACACAATCAAGTTTACCACCAACACAAGCATTCCTCAAAGAAGAAAATAACATTTCATCTCTAGAGGTGGATTTAAAATTACATTTAAAATAATAACATTTAAAATTTGAATGCCCAAAACGGTCATGCCACAACGAAATAGTTTGTGATAAAAAATCATTACAACAAGTACTAGGTAAAATACTAGCATGCAAGTTAGAAATAGATAAAAACAAAATAGGTGCAAGTTATGAAGGTGAAGAAACTGGTGAAACTAGAGGTGGATCACCTAGATAATACAATTCATCTCTCTCATGTCCTCTGATAATAATCATCCTGTTACTCAAGTCGTGTAAATAACACGAATCAGATAAGAACATAACTGCACAGTGAAAATCTCTAGCTAACTGATGTATGGATAATAGATTTATGGCCAGTTTTAGCGTATGAAAAATCAAATGTAATGTAAAGCCATCTGGGAGGTGGACTGTATCCCTACTAACAATAGGGGCATGCATCTCATTTGCTAGCTGAACCTGTTTATGTAACTGCTCATCAAAAGTCGTGAAGTGATGGGCCTCACCTGTCATATAACCATTCGGACTCGAGTCCAGCATCCAAAGGGGAGACTGACTGGCACAAGCATGAAAGACACGAGGTATACCTGAAGTGGTGGCAGTAGCAGTAGTCAGACCTTGAGAAGCCAGGCCGGACATATGTATATCCAATTGGAAAATGATAGTATCCATATCTCTCTGTCAAGGAGGAGCAGTAGGAGTAGTGGCAGTAAGTGGTGGTACCTCAACAATAGTAGCACTACAGCTGTGAAGAGGCGGCTTAAGCTCCTAATGGAGCTTCCAGGAAGCAACCCTAAGATGTCTTGGTTGACCACAATATTTACACTAACGAGAATCCCCCTGTCTGTGCTGGTCTAGCACTGTCCACCTCTAGCTGAGGATCTTGAACGAGACCCTACAGCAACTGCAAGGGCAATCTGTTTAGCCGAAGGAGTCAAGGCCGCAACTGAAAGTGATGCAATACGGACGCGACACTCTTGCTGCTCAATTATCGCTTACACCTCATAAAGAGATGGAAGCCTCATCATCAACAAGATCTGTGAACGAGGTCCCTCAAACTTATCACGAAGCCCTATAAGAAACTATTGAATCCTATCCTCTTGCTCTTGAGTATGCAGAAATGCTGCTCCTTCGGGCTCTATCATCATAATAGCAGCAAGACGACGTAAAGTCACATCCTCAAGCTAGTGTTAAGTGAAATAGCCATAATAATCCTAAATGGTCATATCTCCCTCCCGAGCATATGAAAGCTCCTAAGAGAACTTATAAACACGAACTCCTCATCTAGACTGAGAATACATCTTTAATAATGTAACTTCAAAACAGAGCTATGAAACTGGTAAAATCTTACAAACAGAGGGCTCTATCGAGCTAAATAACCATCCAAGAATAGCGTAGTTCTTAGAGAACCACGTAGAATATCCAGGGTCGTCATCAATCGGCTTTGGGTGAGATCTCGTCAGCCAACCAAGCTTCCCTACACATATTAAGAAAAGCTGGAATGAACGTGACCACTCACCAAAGTTACGACCATTAAACAACTGTGTCATAACCTTCTGTGAGATCATACCCAACATTGTCAGTAATGTAACTGTGTCAATAGATACTGTATACTGGTCAAACATAAAAGTGGAAGAAACAGGCGGTCCATTCTCGGTGGAAGTACTAACAGTAGAGGTCTCAAGTCTCTCAGTAGTCATATCAACAACAATAAATGGGCACCTGTGATAGAAAAAATTCTAAGATAAATGGAGGGACAAAATAAGGGAGAATAATATACCTCTAGTCGAACAATAGTGACAGATAAAGAAGGTCCAGAAAGCTCCCAAATAATCAGGTCACAGTGCCTAAAAATCCAATAAATATAAATAATGGATTTACTGCATCAGAGCATATTAATGGAGAAGAGGATTTAACCCCTCTTAAAAGGTAGGAAAATAAAGTACTGACATGAAGACATGGAGACACTATGACAAAGAGCGCGAAACACGAAGGTGCACGAAGGCAAAACACGAAAGTGGGACGAAGAGCGCGACCCGACAGTGGGTTGGTTCGCTGGAGTGGGTACTGTCTTGGGTTTGGGGCTAGTTTGGTTTCGTCATTGGGCTGGGTTGGGGTGACTAGGGTCTTGGATTTGGGGCTGGTCTGGGTTCGTTACTGGTTTGGCAGATAGGTTGGGTTGTTACTATCCTAATTTCGCAACAAGGTAGAGTAGGTTGGATTTGCCGGGTTGGTGGTTGGGTTAGGCAGTGGGCTGGTGTTTGGTTTCACTAGGCAATGGGCTGTTTTTATTTATTTATTTATTTTTTGTGGATGTGTGAGGACTGCTAATTAGTTGGTGGAGTGGAGGCTGATTTGGCAGGCAGTGGAATGGAGTAGAGGCTGAGTAGTTTGGTTTGGTTCGATGCTGGCTTAGGTGATTTCGCTAGGCAGTTTGCTAGTAGTTGGTGGAAGGGCAGTTTGTTGGAAGTCGGTGAGTAGTTAGCTGGCAGTCTGGGTCGTTGCTTGCTGGGTGCTGTTTGGGTGGATGCTCACTGGGCAGTTTGCTTGCTGCTTGTTGTTTGGGGAGTTGTGGCTGCTGAGTATGGTGGAGTCTATGGTGGACGTTAGGGTTAGTGTTAGGGTTTGAGGTTGGCTATGATACCAACTTGAAATAATTTTAAGTGAAAAGGGATACTCAAATTAAAAGTAAAGCCCCGTATATATAGCCAAATAATAGTATAAAGTGACGTAAACATCTTTGTGGTCTAGGCAAAATATAAAAGTCATAGTACGGGTAAAACGGGAAAAAGAAACTCTAATAAACTAGATTATACTCCAACAATAATAACAATAGTAATAAGAATATGAACCTTGTAAAAATATAGTTTTATTAAGATAGATTTGCTCTCTTTCGGCGCTCAAGGTTGATAGATAACTGTCTCACAAGATAAAACAAATTTTATCTTTGAAGAAACAATACTTCAAACTCCAAAAATCAACAAACACAACTTATGTTTGTACTTGAACCGAACATAAATGTTATGCAGAAATAGAGAGAATGGATGCAGATTGTAAAAATTTTCTTGTTTTACTGTATATGAAAATGGCTTCAAGTGCGTCCTTTTATAGAATTTTTTGTGTCTCTTTAGATTACTTGAAGAGACATGAGACACCACTGTTGAAAGAACAATCACGAAATGTATTTCTGGGCATGAACGAACACTTCCCAAAAACGTGAGTCAAATTCAAAAATGACGGACAAAAACTTTTAATTCAAGTTGGAAAAATAAGTTGCGATTAGATTCTAGATCTGTTGGCCTACAACCCGCATCGCATCAAATAAACTTTAAGTAAAAAGATAAGATCTTGTTGACCCTGGCCTGACCCTAATCAGGTCGTGGCGAGATGGCAATGCGTGATAACCAATTTTGTATAGGTGCTCATTTCACTCACAAAATTGTGGTACAATTTGGAACCTAACTCGAGAATATAACTAGGAGTATATTAGCGCATTAAATATTTAAATTTCTAGTCAATGTGGGACAAAACTTATTCCACTACTATATTATTCCTAGTTTTTTTCGGTCATTCAAGTGGGTCGTTTTAATACATAATATTTTATTTAATAATTAATAGTTTTAAACAAGTGAATATACTACGTTAATTTTCTCATGAAAGAGATTACGTTTAAACATAATCCCATTAATTTCGAGATATAGGCCTCACTTTTATTTAAACTCAAAAGTCCTCTAAATAAGTTGTTACCTAGTACAATTTAGATATCCAACACAATACGATGCATTAACAAGCTTCAACATTCAGCAATCTCAACAATATTGGGACACGCGTCTGAAAAACGTATGGCAGAAGACAATCTTAGTTTGGTCAAATATCATCAAAACCATGTGTTTCCCATTTTATTGCTCCTGTTTCGCTTTACTTTCACTTTCACACCATCTTTTTGTCTTGTGCAATAATTCACAATTCAAAAGTTCAGGGAACAGCCAAAGGCACTTTCATACCATGGTCCCAACCTTGGCTGGCTTCGCGTAGTCACACTCGGTGGGAGAATAAAAAGTATCCAAGTAAAAGAATAAATCAAATATATAACTAGTATTATTAAGGGAGCATCTTAATATTTTTATAAAAATTATATAATAATGAATGGGATAGAGATAAAAAATTTTAAATCCGGAACCCATAAGGTAGCTTCGCCACTAGTCACACTCTTTAGTGCACTCACCAAACTTGCATGATTGATTTATTAAACCCCGTCTTTTTATTTTGACAATTAAAAATACAATTAAACTTTATGTATACTTTCATTTGTAAAGGGTTTTTAGCATTTTGCATCATAAAAAGATTATTTTTTTCGCATTATACCATAAATATTATAAATTTGGTCCAATGTGACCCTCACACTAACATTTGTTTTAGATTTCATTAAAAAATGATGTAAAACAACATATATGAGTGACATGTACATCAATTTTTAACGAAATTTAGAACGAATGTTAGTTCGAAAACTATATTGAAATCAATTCATAACTTTCAGGGTGCAATGTAAAAAGAAATAAATTGTAAAGGTGTAAAGGGAAAATCAAAATATCTTTCAGGGTGGGACCATTTGAGGAAATATTTTAATATGAAGTAAATCTTCTAGCAAAATTAATTATTTGATCCTTGTGGAGACACCAGTGGGACCATTTGAGGAAATATTTTAATATGATTCGGGGATGGCTTAGTAAAATATGCAGCGTGTTAGTGTTTCCTAGAAATTCAGTACCGACTGCCGACAGTATATACGTGTTGAAGCACACGCATAATAATCTACATAAGCATGGAAAATTTTCCATTGACTTGGTGCATGAGACAGAGAGAGAGAGAGAGAGAGAGAGATTGCAATTTAAGGCTTTTTGTTTACATTCAATGGAACTAAACATTTATTTTAACGAGAACCGTCCCAACATATATTTTGCACACTCAATTACTTGCAATTATATGTATTGAGTTGTTTAGAACATTTTTTGTAGATAGTAATATTATGTTTATCAAGTTTTTCATTCCAGATGATTTGGTGAAACTGTATCACATCATTTGAGATGAAAAACTTGATAAAAATGGAATAAAATGTTTGTTTAAAAAATACTTATTTACAAAATGGAAAAAAATGTTTCCCAATAAAATGTTTGTTTACAAAATACTATGTACTTAAGATACTATAACATTAAAACTTGGAGGTAATGGGTTAAACGTAGTCTTTTGTGTAAGATAGTAATTAAACATGTGATCTTTTTTGTAAGGTAGTAATTAAACATATGATTTTTTTTCTTTTTCTTTTTCGAAATTACTCTTTCATTTAAATAAGAGTTGTAAAATGATACAAAAAATTTTCTTACAAAAAAATTCTATTTTTTATCACTTTCCCAAAATAAAAAAAATTATTATTTTGTCGCTCGTATATGGAATCTTCTAAATTGATTCAATAATAGTGTACAAATATAGGAGATTGTGGTTTGCAAGTTGTCATTTGTATGAGACACTAACAGATCAACTCATGTTTGTGTTGTAATCTAATGTGTGTAGTTGTTATTTCCCCTGAAAAAAAAATAAAGTTGTTATTTCCCTTACCATTGTAAGCATCATATAGTTAATAGTTCTCATTTCTTGAAATTTGCTTATTTTAGAACTCTTTTAAAAAAATCGGGGGAAGCCTGCATATGTTTTTGCAATAAATGATAGAAGTTTGATTAAATAGGAATATCCAAAAGAAGGGGAGTGAAAAAATCAGGAGCCACCTCCTCCCATACGTCAAAACTAGCCAGAAACTTTGCATATCTAGCTAATCGATGTGCAACCCTATTAGCCGTACGACAGATCACAGACAAACTAAAGTATCGAAAATTAAGATTATCATAGTGGGAAAAGCATTCAGAGACATTCTGTTGTGTTATTCCCACAAACACAACATAAGTTGTCTGTTTGAATCCTCCTACGCTTAAGATTATCATTAGTGGGCAAAGCACCGAGTCATACAATTTGAGATCATAGGCAAGATGGTATGCACTGCGAATAGTAAATCTACCTCTTGAATTATATTGCCAATCAACTTATCCTCCTAAGAATTGGTTCCAAGAGGAATACGCTTGATAACATCGGCTTCATGATCCATAAAAATAGAGTCAATAAAATTACACTTCCATGAGTGTGTATGCAAATCAATAAGTTCGGTAACCATAGCTTCTTCACTCAAATTATTCCTTGGGCTAATTACTCGAAATGTTGTAGGGGTTGGAATACCCTCACCCACCCTACACCTAGAACTAGCTTTTGTTGTTTCTAGTATCCAAATAATGTAAAATCACTTATTAAAATTTTTTATTTGAACCATGTAAAGAGTTACATAGAAATGAGTTACTCTAACGAAACAATAATAGTAAAGAGTTACACAGAAACGAATGAATTACACGTAACTTTTTGCGAAACTAATATAAATACTAACTTAGTTGCAGAACATGAACTGTTATTGAAGTTGATGTAGGTCAAGACTATTGTTTGACACTATATCCTTAAGACAGATTTCGCCCCCATACATGGTGATTATGGAATACCAAGCGTTTGTCTCCCATGATACAATGATCTTTACACGAGCAGAAGTAGCACTCTAATCTACTCGTTCAGTGAACCAAAATCTGTATTTTGTACTATCCAAGACATTGCCTTAAAGTTGATATGCAAACCGTAATGCATTAAAGTTTGCCTTAATGTCGAAAATGGACTAAACAAATAAATTAATGCGAAATGGTAATGAGCTTGGGTATTTATAGACAGTTTAGTGACTTTTCGGACAGCCACCAAACTAAAAGACATAACCCAGGAAGACAAATGTCAACCAGTAGGCACCACTTGTAACTGTTTTCTATGAATAGTCACAACTCAATTTCAGACTAGAGAAAAGCAACACATCCAAACCAATGAGCTCCAACAGATACCGAAAATAAAATTTCAGTTTAGAAATTCTTGCCCAATTAATTAATTAAATTTTCGCAAAAAAGATACGTCTTGGTCTAAACCACAACCGTACCCAAGCTCGACCCAACTGGGTCAGGTCATGGTCGTGGTGAGGCGAGCAAGTGGCGCATGCACGCATGTGTGGTCGAATCGAAGGCATGTAGGTGCTTGCTCAGCTCATAAAACTGTGGTACCTCTTGGGGCCCAATCCAATAGAGCAAACTTGGCCTATATATGCCAATGTTGAAATTCTTCCTTAACTGAAGTGGGGTTGGTATCAAATTCCACATTGCATAAAATTTATTTCCACATCTCAAGAGGGCAACTTTAGAGCATATTTTCTTATTTATTTCTTACTCGATTTGAGTAAGTTAATATACTAAATTATTCTCCTTATGGAGTAGAATATGAACCTACACAATTTTATTCAAAATAACCATCATGCCCCACTTTAATTTAGGCTCAAAGTTGACCAAAATTCAATTTTTTATACTTAAAAAATTGTTTTGGTCCAGTAATTCCCCACATGAATAAAAAATTGACTGTTAGTATGTAAATGATAATGTTGACACACTATAANCGCCCCCATACATGGTGATTATGGAATACCAAGCGTTTGTCTCCCATGATACAATGATCTTTACACGAGCAGAAGTAGCACTCTAATCTACTCGTTCAGTGAACCAAAATCTGTATTTTGTACTATCCAAGACATTGCCTTAAAGTTGATATGCAAACCGTAATGCATTAAAGTTTGCCTTAATGTCGAAAATGGACTAAACAAATAAATTAATGCGAAATGGTAATGAGCTTGGGTATTTATAGACAGTTTAGTGACTTTTCGGACAGCCACCAAACTAAAAGACATAACCCAGGAAGACAAATGTCAACCAGTAGGCACCACTTGTAACTGTTTTCTATGAATAGTCACAACTCAATTTCAGACTAGAGAAAAGCAACACATCCAAACCAATGAGCTCCAACAGATACCGAAAATAAAATTTCAGTTTAGAAATTCTTGCCCAATTAATTAATTAAATTTTCGCAAAAAAGATACGTCTTGGTCTAAACCACAACCGTACCCAAGCTCGACCCAACTGGGTCAGGTCATGGTCGTGGTGAGGCGAGCAAGTGGCGCATGCACGCATGTGTGGTCGAATCGAAGGCATGTAGGTGCTTGCTCAGCTCATAAAACTGTGGTACCTCTTGGGGCCCAATCCAATAGAGCAAACTTGGCCTATATATGCCAATGTTGAAATTCTTCCTTAACTGAAGTGGGGTTGGTATCAAATTCCACATTGCATAAAATTTATTTCCACATCTCAAGAGGGCAACTTTAGAGCATATTTTCTTATTTATTTCTTACTCGATTTGAGTAAGTTAATATACTAAATTATTCTCCTTATGGAGTAGAATATGAACCTACACAATTTTATTCAAAATAACCATCATGCCCCACTTTAATTTAGGCTCAAAGTTGACCAAAATTCAATTTTTTATACTTAAAAAATTGTTTTGGTCCAGTAATTCCCCACATGAATAAAAAATTGACTGTTAGTATGTAAATGATAATGTTGACACACTATAAAGAGTACATCTTTGGAAAGATCGTGCATCGAGATAGGTAGCTTTTGGCCTTGAACCTTTCCTAGTGGAAGCCCATAGACTTACCGATCTAAATAGTGAATATGATGTCTTGACCTATTCAGATATTTGATAAATCAGATCGAATAAAGTTCACACTGTCTCTTGCCTAACATAATTGATTCTCATGATTGTGTTCATTTTGGCCCTGAACAACTCCTGATTTTCTTGAGTGCTTTAGAGAATTCAACCTTTAAAATTCTCACAGAAGCAGCCCCTTTACACCCATATAGGTGACTCCTACTAGGAATATCCTGCAATATCCCACTTGAATTTTTCAAGGTGTAATAGTCATTAAAAGCATAGCTTACACTAATAAACTCTGCAGGTAGTACTAGTTTATCATAAGAATAGGAATGAGAGATTATCTCTTTATTGCTTCTTTTGAATCACGCATAATTCGGTTGTCCCTGTGAACCTAGATCTTGAGATCTTCAGTCAACTAGGTTGGGTTGTCATTAAGGTGACTCTTATATCATAGGCTTTAGACCCATTCCCTTAGATGTACAATTTACTTGCTCTTTCGTCAAATCTTTAGTAAGCGGATCAGCTAGATTATCATTTGACTTTATATAATTAATAGAAATAATCTCATTTAAGAACAATTGTCTAACGGTATTATGTCTACGACGTATATGTCTAGACTTACCATTATACATATCACTCTGTGCCCTATCAATTGCAGATTGGCTATTGCAATCTATACAAATTGTTGGCACTGGTTTTCGCCATATTAGAATATCCTCCAGAAATTGGCGAAGCCATTCAGCTTCCTCCTCTGCTTTATCTAAAGCAATAAATTCAGATTTCATTGTGGATCTGGAAATACACATTTGCTTAGAGGATTTCCAAGATACAGTTGGACCGCCAATTGTAAAAACATAACCACTTGTGGATTTTGACATAGACACATTTGTCACATTCATTAATTGTGAAACCATTTGACATCATTACCTAGTCAAACTTCTCATGCCATTGTTTTGGTACTTGCTTTAAACCATAAAGTGATTTAACAAGTCTACACACCTTCTTCTCTCATCTCGGAGAAATGAATCCTTCGAGATGATCCATATAAATTTTCTCATTTAAGTCACTATTTAGGAAAGTTGTTTTCACATCCATTTGGTGTATCTCAAGATTATGCAACGCTGCAATAGCTATAAGCATACGAGTAGATGTTATTCTCGTAACGGGAGAATATGTATCAAAGTAATCAAGATCTTCCTTTTGTTCGTAACTTTTAGCTATAAGTCTAACCTTGTACTTATCAATTGATCCATCAGTTTTCATTTTTCTCTTGAAAATCCATTTACACCCCAATGGTTTACTTGCTAGAGGAAGATCTACCAGCTCCCAGGTGTGATTTTGCATGATGGATTCAATTTCACTGTTTACTGCTTCTTTCCACATAGGTGCTTCAAGAGTGGACATTGCTTCATTGAAGCTTTGAGGTTTATTTTTTTAAATGTATATGTTAGAAAATATGGACAATAGGACTTGGAAATCCTTGCCCTCTTATTGCGTCTAAATGTCTCTTCACTTTCATTATTTATAGACTCATGGTCTATATTACTAGTCACAGTATCATGAGTTCTTTTAAGAGAACTCTCATCACATGCATTTTTACTAGGAACAAAAAATGATGCAATTCTTAACTCAATGATTTTATTGATATGTATATCAAGAATATCATATTTATGCACGAGAAAACGATATGCACTATTATTTATTGCATAACCAATAAATATACAATCAATAGTCTTAGGTCCTATTTTAATCCTTTTGAGAATAGGAACCATCACTTTAGCCAAACACTCCCACACTTTTAAATATTTGTAGGAAGGGCTCCAACCTTTCCATAATTTATGAGTGATTTTGTCTAACTTCTTGTGGGGTAGTCTATTTAAAATATAATTTGCTGAAAGCAAAGCATTCCCTCGCAATTTCTAAGGTAATTTCAAACTAATCAACATGACATTCGTCATCTCTTTTAATTTTTTTTTTTTACGTTCAGTACTCCCATTCTACTGAGGTGTATAAGGCGCAGAAGTTTGGTGAATAATATCATGTTCTTAACAAAACCTATCGAAAGGTGCGTCATATTCACCACCTCGATCACTTCTTATTGCCTTAATCTTTTTGACAAGTTGATTCTCAACCTCATTCTTATAGTGCATAAATTTTTCTAATGCTTCATCTTTATTCCTTAACAAATATACATAGCAATATCTCATGCAATCATCAATAAAAGTAACAAAGTACTTCTTTCCACCTCTAGTTTGAACATATTTTAAATCACAAAACCTAAAACCTCCATTATTTTTTTCAAAAAAATTCATTCAACTCTATCGTAGACTTTACTCATATCTAACTTTAGAGAAAAAAAGTCTCTTTTGCCCCCATGTTTTGTATTTTATATACTGCCTGCTTTCTTATACCTATGAATCTTCATACCCAAAATTCTCTTTGCAGCACCCAAATCTTTCATCTTAAATTCTGAACTCAACTGTTTCTTTAACCTTTCAATCTCTAACATGCTCTTAGCAGCAATAAGCATGTTATCCACATAAAGCAATAAATATATAAAAAACTATTTGACAACTGTCTATGATACACACAACTATCATGATTACTCCTAGAGTAACCATGATCTACCAAAAACATGTCAAAACTTTTGTACCACTTTCTTGGAGACTGTTTCAAATAATATAATGATTTATTCAACAAGTAAACATAATATTCCACACTCTTTCCTTTAAGTTGCTAAATAACTCTTTTTTAGATCTTCCCATCACTATTGGAAGGCCCAAGTATTTGTCCTATTGATGAGCACAAATTACTCCAAATATTTCCTGGACTTGGTTTGCCTGCCCCTCTGATGTCTTACTATTGAAAATCACCTCTGACTTTGCCAAATTAATATGTTGTCCTGAGGCAGCCTCGTATGTTTAGAGAATTGACTTCATCATTTCAGCTTTAGGAAGAGATGCATTCAAGAAGAAAAGACTATCGTCAGTGAACAAGAAGTGAAAAATTCTCAAACAGGCCCTACCCACTAACACTAAAGTGAGTAACCCATTTGCCTCCACACTGCATAGGAGATCAGTTAGACCTTCGGCACAAATGAGAAAAAAATAAGATGACAATGGATCTCCTTGTCGGAGACTCTTTTTAGGATGAAAAAGACCTAATTGCTCGTTATTCAACATGAGAGAATACGAGACTATTGTAACACATTGCATTATCAGAGAAACCCATTTATAATCACCCAAAGTGATCATCATCTTTTCCAAGAACACCCATTCCACCCTATCATAAACTTTGCTCATATCAAGCTTTGAAGAGGCATGACCCATTTAACCCCTAGTTCTTACATTTTAGAAAATGATTTATTTTCGAAGGCTACCAACACATTGTCAATGATCAATCTCCCGGGAAGGACAACACATTGAGTATCTGAAATGACTGAGGAAAAGATATGTTTCAAATGATTTGCTAGAAACTTTAGAAATGATTTTATAAATAACGTTGCAAAGGCTAATTGGAAGGAATTGAGGTAAATAATCAAGATTTTTTACATTTTGGTATAAGAAGAATATGATTATAATTTATCTTTGAGGGGAATGGCTACCATTATGGAAATCCAAGACACAATCTGAAACATCAGACCCAATAATATGCCAATATTTCTAGAAAAAAATAGGAGGCATACCATCCAATCCCGAGGACATTGTGGGATACATTTTGGAAAGTGCAGTGGTTACCTTATAAATCCAGAAGGTCTAAAAAGGCCTTGAATACATTAAGTTGGATACCTTATGATCCACTTTGTTGAACACTGTCTCGAGCTCCTAGTTTTGTGGTCTGCTAGATGTAAATAGTGACTAGAAATACCCAACAACATGTTCCATCTCATCCATAGTATCACACCATTCTTAAGCTTAAAGATTGAGTTCCTCCTTCTCCTTTGAGATGCTCAAGCGTGAAAGAAAGTAGAATTTTTATCTCCCTCCTGTAACCAATGAACTTTTGAATGTTGATGCCAATAATTATCCTCCATATCAAGCAATGTACTCAATTCCCCAGCTATTGCACATGCTTACTGCTTCGAATTTTATGTTATACCATTCTCCTTGAGGCTTGCTAGATAGTTGAGCTTTCAAAGCTTCTACTTTCATTGGGACGTGTTCCTCATGCTTTTATTTCCACTTAAGTAGCCCCATTCTGCAATTTTGTAACTCCCTTGTAAACCCTTGAAAACCTAGTAAAATCCCATTTGTTGTTCATACTTTCTTAATGGTCTCTTTGCAATCATCCTTCCTTAACTAGGCAGCTTCGAACATAAAATTTATTCTACTAGGATGCCTCAAAGTAGCTGAGAACCCCTTATTGCTATCCAATAGAATTTTGTAATGGTCAGACTCATTGGAATATCGATGACTTACTCTTGAGTTTGAAAATCTTGCCAACCCTACGAAATTCACACATACTCATGCAGAATTCACACATATCTATCAAGCCTTTCCCACACAGTGTACGACTCTTTCCAATTGTTACACCATGTAAAAGGAAAACCAGTATACCCATATGCACCAAAGCACAACTATCCAAAGCATTACGAAACATTTTAATTTTCCATTTCGTCTGCATTCCTCTCCCCTTCTTTTCACACTATATAGCTATTTCGTTGAAATCGCTAACATATGCTGAGGGCAAATTCATCATTCTTCCTAGATGAGTCAACAATGCCCAAGCCTCACTATGTTTTGATGTCTCCGATTCCCCATAAATCACTGTTAGCCTCCATGACCAATTGTCACCCTCATTATCACCACATCAATGTGCCCATGGGAGTTGCTCTGTAATACCACATCAATTCCCCTCTGCAAAACATCTCTAGACCACCTGATTTGCCTTGAAAATAAACCGCCACCCTAAACATTCCAAGAGTTGTTTTTAACGAACTTAGCTTTTTGGAATTACACTTTGTTTCTGAGAGGAAAACAAAGTCAGGCTGCTCTTTCCTCACAAAATTGCAAAGAACTTGAATTGTCTGGGGTGCCTGAGACCCCAGTAGTTCCAACTAAGGATTTTTATGGTAATCGGGGGGACAAAATACCAGTTCTTGTTGTTACCTCTTCCATATCAAGTGAATTCTAGGTGTTTATACAAGGACTAACCTTGTTTCTTTTCAACAAAATTGGTTCTAGATCTAGACCCATTGATTCGCCGTCAGCCTCCTATTTTCATTTTCTTTTGAGAGCCTCTTGAAACTTTGGCAGCTTGTTTGCAAAGAAACTCTTCTCCCTCCTCTTCCATCTCTTCGTAGTTATGACTTCAATAAAGACAACCTACTTAGCATCGTCCTCTTTCCCCCCAACTTAGAGGACGTCGTGGGCTGGGCTAATGAAATAATAGGGATGTTCATTGAATCCCTGGCAGCCCATTGATTAGTTTCCACAAACTTTTGAAGCCCCATTATCTAGGCCCAACGAATAGGAGCCTTTAATAGCCACCGTTCTCCCTTCAATATTCTAACGCTCATCAATTTGACGAATAAGAGCTTATCCTTTCCCTTGTTAGATAATGGTAAAATCAAATCCCTGAAAATTTTTCCATTAGTCTCAAGGCACTCCACCATATTCACTATAGAAGACTCTCCTCCATTCGCCAAGAATGGCAACTCCTTATTCAAATACTTTCCAACTTCACCTATCTCACCTTCCTTAGATACATAATTGTCATTATTGTTTGGGAACACAATTAGCTCCTCTATAAAATCTCTCCCCTGATTCATCTTTCCAACCATAGCCACCAAAGAAGAAATCCCTTTGACTGTGAGATTTGGGTGATGTAGTCCCAAATTACTAGGCTCACTCAACACTGGCACGTGATCATGAGCCTTCTCCAATGTTGGTGATTCGCTAACAGGTGTAAAGTCATCGTTATTCTCAACTAGAGAATAGCTCTTTGCGGACTTCGAACCAACCATCTTTTTTGATCTTTGCCAATTGGAGCCCATAACCAAGGCCCAAACTACATCTAACCTTTCATCGCAGGATTTGCTAAGTCAAACCTTAGAGGGCATTCTCTTTCCTCATGACCAAAGTGACCACAACAATAACATATATGTGACAATCTTTCATTAATGAAAAACACTGTAGAGCACGTACCCTCTCCAGTAATAAGATTCATTCCTCTAAGAAGAGGTTTATCAATATTAATATTCACCCAAACCCGCAAGCAGGTCCCTCATCCCACTCTTTTATTATTTAGATCAGCTTCCATACAACAACCTATCTTATTGCCAATAGTCTCTACAATAACTTGATTCATTCTATTGAAATGCAGATTGCAAAATTGGACACAAAAGGCGCACCCCTAAAATAAGACATTAGATGTTTGACTCGTTCCATCATACTCCTTTAATAATACTAATAGATTAACAAAATACCAAGACATTCCCTCAAGAATTTTGTTCTTATCAAGCCTATTATTAAACTGCATAAGAAACAAATTATCCCCAGCCTCTATGAACTCCACTTTAGTATTGTTCCAAACCAATCTCATAGTACTTTTAAAGGCAACCTTATTCAAATACACAAAGTCTCCCTTACTCCACTAAGGCCCTATCTCATTGCATAGGAACACTTCCTGCTCCGAAAGGGTAAAATTTCTCCACAGCTACTGCATCTCTTTGTCCATGTTAACATCAAATAGATCACATCCCTTTGGAGAAAGACCACTCCAACCAATCAATTGCAATGAATCAAATGGAACATAACACAAAGAAAAGATGGCTACACTAACAACCAACCCCTATAGGAGACAAAGAAATCAAAAAATAAGGACGTGTTTGGTAATATTTACATTTTTATGTTTTCAAAAAGATAAAAAATAGAATCAATTTTTTGTTTTGTTTTTTTGTGACGCCCCTAAAATCGGGGGTCCTTTTATCAATCATTGGCCACCCGTCAACCCGCGAAAAATACTCGTGATAGTTGCACAACTCTACTCCGCGTTATCAACATTCCCTTTACCGGGATTTCAACCCACATGTAAAACTCGTGTTCGTTTTATCATTTGATCCAACCATGGTGCAACATACCATTAATCATACTCCATTTAAATCCTTGGAACCCAAGAACTCATAGCCCAAAGACTTGGCAATGCATTCTTAAAGTTTCAGATTTTTGAAAAACCTTTCGGAAGGTTTTGCTCGACCTTCCGAAAGGTTTTACTTACTGGAAAAATTCCTTTAGAGATTTTTCATCAACCTTCCAAAAGATTTTGCTTTCTGGGATCCTATCTTGAAGAAAGATGTATCAACCTTCCGGAAGGTGTGTTCAAACCTTCCAGAAGAAGTTGCACACTGGATTCCTTATTTTGTGAAGAATATGAAGACCTTCCGGAAGGTTAGAATCGACCTTACGGAAGTTTCACCCACTGTTCGACAATTTTTCTTGTCTGTCCAAACTTTCCGGAAGGTTTTATCTAGACCTTCTGGAAGGTTTTACCCATAATTTTTTGTTTCACCTATGCTTCATTTCTAATTCATTTCAAACCTTTCCACAAACATCCCAAACATGTAAAGTATTGTTTTTCACATAAGACTTGATACATATCAGTTCTATTACAATTAATTCCATATGATTACAAGTCCATTTACACAATTACATGCTTAAAATGGAATTTTACAAAAAGTTTTACAAAAACTTGCTTTCAAAAGTCACAAACCGGTTTTTTTTCATTGTTGAGGTTCCGAATGTGAGTCCTCCACTGGTACAAACCCCGCACCTGAAATATTTTTCATATAGGGTGAGCCAACGCCAAGTAGAATGTTTCCTACAGAGGCTATTCCTCAACCTAAGTGCATATGCAATGTTCACATGCAACATTTTCCAACAACAATCATTCCAACCAAGATTTAAGCAAGTCAAAGTTGGAATCTACATGTTATGCCATAAATGAAATGATAACATTCATGCAATTTGCCGGAGCCCTTCCCAGCTCCACAACACATGCAATGCCAATGTGTATAAAATTGAGCTTTTCTAGCTCTGGCCGTTTATCTTCACCCCATGCTATGCAGTGAGTATCAAATCGGGCTTTCCAAGTCCCCACCATGTGTTACACACCCAATGACTATTTAAAATCTCTGGGCATTTATTGGAGTGGGTATTTATAGACTTACACCAATGGTCACCCAACCGACACGAAATTCATGGACTTCCACCAATGGTTCTGCGTACACCAACAAAAATGCATATCCGAACACTGGGCCTCTCACCCGATGGATAGTCTAGCCCTTCTTGCTAACCCTTACCCAATTCTTTTTCATGCAGCCGTGCGACTCAGCCGGATATTCAATCCAACTTTTCTGAGCCCACTCGTCAACCACTATGTTTGGTGTTTGACCAACCCATGCACTCACCCACACCCACACCCATGTCTCATTCCCAAGGATGTGATGCTCCCGTGCAAATACAATGTAATGCACCATTTCCTAATCTATGTCATGCCCATATGTAAAGAATGCCACATGAGCAAAATTTACTACATTCAAACAACTTCCATGGCAATTTATATCCGAAGTATATAATTACCAAACTTTCTCATAATGATATATATCAATGAACATATATCAACATTTCATTTTCAACAACAATTCATAAGCATGTTATTATATAACATATGCTAACAACACACTTAATTTTCATGGCATAAAATTAACACATAACATGCCCCAAAAAATCCCCAATTCCATGGATCACATTGAGTCTAATTCATAACCCATTTCAAGGTAAAATTTCATTTTACCCAATTTCAATACTCATTTCATCAATTTTCACAACATAGGAAATGATAAATCTTTTTATCCACATAACCATTACATACTACACCCTAGGTTATTAAATAAACCTAAGTAAGAAGGAATCCTACCTCTTGAAGCGTAAAACTGATGGTAGAACGTTCAAGAATATCCCCCAAGTCCAAAATTTTGATTTTCCAAAATTTCGCCCTTGGAATCTTCGGTGAAACCCATTATTTTTTATATAGACGCGTGGCCCTCGACGAGAGGAGTAAGTTTAATTCTTGGCTTGTGTGGATTTGAGCTATAGAATCTTGTAGATCGTAGAGAGAAGACGAATTTCTTTCTCTCTTTTCCCTCTCTTCTCTATCCGCTAATCAGCTGAACACCAAAATGGAGAAAAAAAATCACTTGCCTTAAATTACTATCCATCTTTTGAAATTTTATTAAAAATTCTATTTTTGGGTCACCTGATACTCGACTGTCTCGTAAAACGCAAAAAATCTGACTATCTCAGAATTCGATGAAATTTGACAGGATAACTAGATTTTGTGAGAGGAATCCAATGGTGAGGTCCGTTTCGTCATCCAAGATCTAGAAAAATTCATGTTTTCAACTCGTACTGTTGTAGCAATTTACCGTCTTGCCCTTTTTGTAAAAAAGTTTAAATTTATCGAATTTTACATTTTTTGTGGTTAAAAGTTGAAAAAAAACACGTGTTTGGATGTAGTTGTTGTTTTCCGAAATCTAAAAACTAAAACATAAAATATGTTTGGTAATCATTTTATTTTTTTTCATATATTTTACATTTATTTAATTCTTGATAAACCATATCCACATGATATAAAAAGAAAATTTTATTTCAAAGAATCAAAAAAATTACAATAAAAAAATATTGCAAACAGACTAGCATCAAACCCTATTGGCTTTAATTCTTCAAAATGCCAAATTACCAATAGCATAACACCAATAGCCTTCCAAAATCAACAACTATATAGGAATACATAGAACAAAAAATCAAAGAAATTTCCTTTTTTTCCTCAGCACCTTCAGGCCTTTCTGGTCATGCAGCATCAATAGCTTTGCCTACAAAGGAACATGAAGATCTTGTAAAAATTTAGAGGAGAAGCCACTCCCAACTCTACCAGGGTTTCCTTTAGATGCACCATCCACGTTAAGTTTCGGAAACCCTAACGAAGGAAGAAACCACCTTACCCATAAAGCCAAAAACTGAACCTTCTCTTCAAACTCTACCCCCAAAGCCTACAAAACGTCCTTACCCTTAAAACTTTTAGTGAGTTGGGGTCTAAACACCTAAGCCTACATTTTCAAAACAGAACAATAGCATGAGCAGAAAAATGTCCTTCATCAAAAACTCGCCTACACCTCTCCTTCCAAGTTAACCAGTAAACCACCAATGCCATTTCCCTCATTAAAGCATTATATAAAGAAGGCTTCTTAAAAAGTCTCCCCATCTCACCATTCTAACTACTAGGGTCTCACTTTCAAACAACTGGAACCCATATAGAACAAATAGTTTAAAACAATTGTGTGGAATCACTTGCATGAATATTTCACTTGCATGAATATACCTATGTGATTAAACCCATGTGTCATTCAAATGTACCAAAAACAAACAAGCATTTTCAGCAGAATAATTATCATTATTGAAAAAAGGAAATGAAAGAAGAATAGCATGCATATATACATTTGGAATATAAAAACTAAACCTTTTATTTGAATGAGAGGGACATGATTTGGGACTTACCAGAATGAATCTTAAAATTGAAAACAACCAGAGGATAAAGATCACAAAATACCCTCTCCACCACTTCTCTCTCTCTCTCTCTCTCTCTCATCTTTGTTTATTAAAAATATTTACAAGAATTGGAGAGATGAGTTTTGTGGGGTTCGAGTGAGGATGGAGAAAGATAACTATCAGAAGCAAAAATGCTTCAATAACATTGCTTCTTTTCAAGTAAATTATCTAGAAAGACCCTCAAATATAAAGTTAAATCTACAAAAATAAACCTTAGATCTAAAAATTATACAATATAAATGTGTAAAAATAAATTATGGATCTATAAAAATAGGCCCTAAATCTGAACAACATCAGCATAGATCTAAACAATCAACAAGAGAAATATCATTGGAACAATAATATAATAGAGAAGATAAAGGAGTATAGATCTGCAAAAATAAAATCAGGATCTACAAAAGTAAACCCTAAATTTGAAACAAAAAGCATACATCTAAAAAAAAAAATCAAAGTAGAGATACAAGCGGAGAGAGAGCTTACAGCTTCGCCGGAGAGAATATAGCTTAACCGGAGACACAACGGAAGCGACGACCAATGAGTAGAGAAGACGAACCGGTGAGCAGAGTAGATGACCTAGCAATTCCTTTGCGACGATCAACGAGCAGACACTATAACAAGTCAGCTGTCCTTGCCCTTTTATATTGTAAGGAAAAAAAATGAATTTTTTGTTTCTAAGAATGTTTAAAGTTGAAACCTCATTAATTGGGTGAGGAGCCTTCCGCTTTGTTTTTTTTTTTTTTTGATGTTTTAAAAAATATCATTTTGGATGTTTTCAAATTTTGTCATTGTTTTTAAAACATAGCAGTAAAAAAATGAAACATTCACAAAATATTTTTTTTTTGGAAAAAAAAAATGAAAACTTCTTGTTATCAAACACTACCTAAAGTAGAACAAGCTTTCATTAGGGGACCTAGGGAAGACAAAATAGCTCCATCAGACAGAGAGGATACAACAATTTTTGATTGGTTCTAATGATACCTCAAACAAGCCCTAGTTGTGAGGTCAGGAAAGACACGAGGAACTCAGAGAACTAGGGGTGGAGTTCCCCTTGGGGAGATCGTAGTTGAACCAACCAAGAAACAGCTAGGTAACTGCGGGAATTGGGCCCCATACATGAAACTCTCAACCAACCAAGATTCTATCCTAAAATCAAGGAGGATCCCATGAATAATGGGCAAAGATCTCGGCCGAAAATTCCACGAGATAGGGGGAGCCTTATAAATACTATGCAACGCCTCATCGTGAGGTAGGAAAAAAAAAGAGAAAAACCCTAACCAGTTTAGCACTGTCTGGTATCACATTCAACTAATCAATAGAGAAGAAAAGGAGCAAGGACCTCCATTGAAAAGTGGACTAGCCAAGCTCCTGAACCGGTGAACCACTATATTTTTACTGTGTCCATCCCTTTAATCCCCTCAATATTTTATTGCAGCATCATACACAAGCCTTGTAGCTCTGATCCACACTCATCTCACGTTACTTGTACCCTTTTGCTCATCCACGTTGATTTATGCCATCAGTTTGGCACCATTTGTGGGAACGACTATTCCTATTACAAATAAACTGATCTTTCAGTGACTGATGGTATCAACACGAAACATGAGCAGAAGCCAAACAAACCCATCTCGGATGCAGGACTAACAGGGAGCCACCAATGGCAAAAAGACCGAGAATGTCCTAGAGATTGATCCTCCCATGAGGAATCCCCCCACAAATAATGAGATGGAGGTCCTTTGCCTCGTTAATCAACATTTGATAAAGCAAAACGAGGAGTTCTTGAAGTTTTTGCAACGCCCACAAGAGGCATGTCCGGCCCAAGAAGATCAGAACAGTCCCCACTACAAGGACCAACAACGCCTTGATCCACTCAGAGAAGACAACGAAGGGGGGAAGAATAGCCAGACCTTGGGGCAGGTTCCCCAACTACCCCCTAGGAATGGCCACAATGAAGAAGTACAAAGTCAAAACCTTGAAGGAGAAAAGAATGATGTCTTCCCTTATCAGCAGGAGAGAAGGGAGCAATATTGGGAGCAGTGCTTCAAGGGCATCCAGCAGGAGCTTAGCCACATGAAGGAAGCGGTCAGGAGTAAAGCTTTGGTTACAATGGACGCCTTGGTGTGGCAGACTGAATCTCCATTCACGCCTGAGGTGTTGCATTTTCCCCTCCCACCAAAGTTCAGGATGCCTCAGATAGAGTCCTTTGATGGAACTAGGGACCCCATGGACCACCTAAATACTTATAAGAACCAGATGAAATTACACGGGTATCAGGATCCCGTACACTGTCAAGCCTTTGCCATCACTTTGAAGGGTTCAGCCTTGGCGTGGTTTAACAGGCTCCCCCCAGCCTCAATCTCTTCCTTCAAAGAGCTTTTCATTTCCTTTGTATCCTACTTCATAGGGGCTCGAACCTATAGAAAGTCGAGCTATCACCTTTTGAATGTGAAACAGGGACCACAAGAAAATCTCAGGTTGTATGTCCAAAGATTTAATTCAGATTCATTAAAGGTGGATGTCCCAGACGAAAATTTCACCATCACTGTCTTCATAGCTGGTCTAGGGGTGTTGTCTAAAGATTTGATGTTCTCCATATCAAAAAATCTCCAAGCAAGCATGGCCGAGGTGCTAGCCAAAGCGGAGAAATACATAAATAGCGAAGAGGCTCTTCTTTCTAAGGTAGGGAGCTCTTTTGCACATACAGACAAGGGAAAGGAAGAGAAAAAGAGGAACCGAAATTCCAAGAAAGAGAGGAAAAGAAACAGATCTCCAAAGAGAGATAGATCTCCCAGAAGAGATAAAGAGCGATCCCCAAAAAGAAGGGGAAATGTTAGGGACCACTTAGGCCCCCCGTAGCCTGAACTACAGCTGAGGTATGCACCTCAGCAATATAACCCTCTTGTTACGACAATATCCCAGATCCTATACGAGGTGCAGAACGAGAAGTTCCTAAGGTGGCCTCCACGAATGAAGGCAAATCTATCTAAAAGAGACCCTATGAAATATTGCGAGTATCATAGGGATCATGGCCATCATATCGACGATTGCATCCAGCTAAAGAAGGAGATCGAGTTCTTGATCCAAAGGGGACAGTTACGACGATTTATCGCCCATGACAACCAGGACAAGGCTCCGCCACCACTGGCACCCCATCAACGAGCCCCTGTGCAGCACCAACAACCCTTAGGGGAGATCAGAGTGATATCTGGAGGATTTGCTGGCGGTGGAGAATCCAGCGCAGCCAAGAAAGCACACCTGCGTAGAATCAGAGCTGGAGAGGCGCTGGAAGTACACGCCTTATCCAAAATGCCTCGGCTGAGCACAACCATCACTTTCTCGGATTCAAACTTGGAAGGCTGTGAGTATCCCCATGATGACCCGTTGGTCATAAGGGCCATTGTAGCAAACCAAACTGTTCATCGAGTTCTAATTGACAATGGGAGCTCAGTCGACATCATTTTTGCCTCTGCCTTTGACAAAATGGGCGTAGGAAGGGAGAAGCTTGAGCCAGTGAATGCTTACTTAAAGAGGTTCTCAGGGGAGAGGGTGCTACCCTTGGGATCCCTCCAACTCGTGCTCACTATGGGGGACCCTCCTTGTCAAGCCACCACCACTGTGAAATTCCTGATAGTTGACACCCCTTCTGCATACAATATACTACTTGGGAGACCATCCGTCAACGCAATGAAGGCTATCCCCTTAGCATATCACCTGGTCATAAAATTTCTTACAAAAAATGGAGTTTGAATGGTTCAAGGAGACCAGCGAATAGCCTGGGAGTGCTACATGGCTTCGGTGAAGTAGAAAGAGGTTGAAACTATCTAGCTAGATGAGCTTTGACATGAGGGACGAGCTAGACACCAGGCCTATACGGTCAGAAGAACTAGAGCCAGTCCAGCTCGATGAGGAGCCTGAACATATTGTTTACGTGGGATCTAAGTTGAGCAAAGAAATGAAAAACCTGCTCAGCTAGTTCCTGAGAAAGAACATGGGGGTGTTCGCTTGGAAACAAGAGGACATGAAAAGCATTGACCCCTCAATCATTACACACAAGCTAAGCGTGAATCCCATTTGTAAACCTGTTAAACAAAAGCAGAGAAGTTTTGCCTTGAAACGCTAGAAGGCAATTAACAAGGAGGTCAGTAAACTCCTCCACGCCAAAGCAATCAGAGAGGTGGACTACCCTACCTAGTTGTCGAATGTGGTGCTAGTCAAGAAGACCAATGGGAAATGGCATCTCTGCATTGATTTCACTAATCTCAATCGAGCATGCCCCTAGGACAGCTTTTTCTTACCTCCAATCGACTTGATCGTGGATGCAACTACTAGGCATGAGCTTCTCAACTTCATGGATGCTTTCTCAGGTTATAATTAGATCAAGATAGACCCGACGGACCAGGAGAAGACCTCATTTGTGACTAAACAGAGAACTTACTATTACCAGATCATGCCTTTTGGATTGAAGAATGTTGGAGCCACCTATCAGCACCTAGTGAATAGAATGTTCCAGAAGCAAATTGGGACATCCATGAAGGTCTATATCGATGACATGTTGATAAAATCACTGAAGGCAAAGCTGCACATCGAGCACCTAGCAGAATCATTCCAAATCCTCAAGGAGTACAAGATGAGACTCAACCTTGCAAAGTGCGCCTTTGGAGTATCAGCAGAGAAGTTTCTGGGATTCATAGTCAACAACAGACGAATCGAGGCTAACCCAGAAAAGGTTAAGGCAGTTCTGGATATGCGACCACCGTCCAACATCAGGGAGATCCAACGCCTGGCAGGAAGGATAGCCGCCTTGAGTCATTTTGTATCCAAAGCAAGTGACAAGTGTCAACCCTTCTTTCAGGTGTTGAAGAAGGCTTTCCAGAGGGATACCCGGTGTGAGAAAGTGTTCAAAGCACTGAAGGAGTACCTAAGCTCTCCACCTGTCCTGATAAGCCCCTTAGAAGGGGAAGTGCTTACTATTTATTTAGCTGTCTCAAATTTCTCAACCAGCGCAACACTAGTTAGGGAGTGCGACAGAGCTCAGTAACTAGTATACTACTATAGTAGAACTCTAAGGGGGGCAGAGGAGAGATATCCAAAGATGGAGAAGCTAGTTTTGGCGCTGGTGACTACGGCTAGGAGACTTAGATCATATTTTCAGGCTCATACTATCGAGGTTCCAACAAATCAGCCAATGAAGCAAGTGCTACATAAACCAGAATCTTCAGGAAGGCTAGTTAAGAGGGCGATAGAGCTCAGCGAGTTTGATGTTAGGTATAAGCCAAGGACAGTGATCAAAGGGCAAATTTTGGCAGATTTTATTGCAGAATTCACTGTAGTAACACCCACGGAAGCCATATTGCTGATACCAGACCTTCCCATATGGAAACTTTCGATAGATGGAGGTGTCAATGCCCAAGGAAGCGGATTAGGATTGATTCTAACCTCTCCAAATAGAATAGACGTGGAATACGCCATCAGGTTTGGATTTAAGGCTTCGAACAATGAGGTAGAGTATGAAGCTATCATTGTTGGGCTCAACCTTGCTCATTCAATGGAAGCAAAGTAGCTGGAGATCAGTAGCGATTTCCAGCTTGTCGTGAAACAAATAGATGAGTCATACGAGGCCAAGGGTGAGAAAATGGTTTTCTACCTCAGGAAGGTATAGGAATTAATCAAGAAGTTTGTGCAAGTTAAGTTCAAGCACATTTCTAGAGCCAAAAATTCAAGAGTAGACGCCTTGGTAAGGTTGGCAACAGCTTTGCAGGAGAATTTGGATAGGTTAATTCCAGTGGAGCATCTAGCAGAATCATCTGCATGCATGAAAGATGAAGAAGTTCTGCCTGTGCAAACACCACAGAGCGGGATGGACCCCGTCAGAGGATATCTTTAAATTGGGACTTTGCTGGAAGATCCTAAAGAAGCTGCAAAACTGAGAGTCAGGTCAGCCAGATTTTATATCTTGTAGGGAAACCTATACAAACGAGGATTTTCGACACCTCTACTTAAATGTGTGGGAGATGAAGATGTTAACTACATACCCAGAGAGGTCCATGAAGGAGTTTGCGACAATCACATCAGAACCTGGGCCCTCACAAGAAAAGCATTGAGGCAGGGGTACTACTGGCCCACTATGCTCAAAGATGCTGTAGATCTAGTCAAAAGATGTAAAACTTGCCAAGTACACGCTAACATTCCCCATTGTCCACCAGAGCTCCTAACATCGGTGATGAGCCCCTGGCCTTTTCAACAGTGGGGTTTAGATATACTAGGCCCCCTCCCTACAGGGGTTGAACAATGCAAGTTCGTCATTATTGGGGTGGACTACTTCGCAAAATGGGCAGAGGCAGAGCCTTTGGTAACAATTACGGAACAAAAAGTCCAAAACTTTGTCTGAAAGTCTATAATCTGCAAGTTTGGGGTCCCCAGGACAGTTGTTTCAGACAATGGCAAGTAGTTCGATAACCCTAAGTTTAAGAAGTTTTGTGCCGAGCTGGGGATAAGAAATTTTTTTTCGGCCCTAACTCATCCCCAATCCAACGGGCAGGCAGAGGTCACCATTCAAATAATAAAGACAGCCCTGAAAATTAAGCTAGAAGCACTGAAAGAAAAATGGGTGGAGCAGCTCCCTGAGGTGTTATGGGCTTACAGAACCACAGCCAAGATAGCCACTAAGGAAACCCCATTTATGTAGGCTTTCAGAATTGAAGTAGTGGCTTCCGTGGAGATAGGGCTCCCATCCCCCAGAACAGAGTTTAGCAACGCAAGGCATATTGACGAGGCGTTGTTACTCAACCCCGATCTATTAGATGAGAAGAGAAATGAGGCCTTACGGTGCATAAAGCATTATCAGAGGAAGGTAGCCAGGTACTACGACAAGAAAGTAAAGCGCAGAAGTTACAAGGTAGGGGATCTAATGCTTAGAAAGCTTCTGCTTGCGAGGAAGGACCCTTCCCACGGAAACTAGGTCTAAACTAGGAAGGTCCTTATATCATATCAAGGGTTATCCAGACCGGAAACTATGAGTTGCAAACTGAGGAAGGAAAAATCCTACCTCATTCTTGGAATGCAGAACACCTTAAGAGGTTTTTACAATAAGTTTTTCTGTAATAAAATCATTCTTTCAATTAAACTGAGAGCTTTTGACCCTCCCTTGTATATGCCTGCAAAAAAAAATGTTTCCAGGTCAAAGATGAGCTTTCTAGCTCATGAAAATCAGATGAGCTATCTAGTTCATAACATAAGATGAACTCTCCAGCTCATAAAATTCAGATGAGCTTTCTAATTTATAAAATAAGATGAGCTCTCCAGCTCATAAAATTCAGATAAACTTCCCAGCTCATAAAATTCAGATGAGCTTTCTAGTTCATAAAATTCAGATGAACTTTCTAGCTCATAAAATAAGATGAGCTCTCCAGCTCATAAAATTCAGATGAGCTTTCTAATTCATAAAATAAAGATGAGCTCTTCAGCTCATGAAATTGAGAAGAGCTATTTAGCTCATGAAATAAAAATGAACTTTTCAGTTTGTAAATAGAGCTCTGCAGCTCATTTTGAACAGTTCAGTGCATAAAAAGAACCCTATAGCTCGGGATGAACTCCTCGATTCGTAAATTATAAGTTCAAGGGTCCACAGAAGAACCAGTAGCCATCAAATAAGAATAGAGGTTCATATATTCAGCAACAGTAAAAAGAAAAAAGGATTACAATAAATATTCTCAGTCCTTATTCGCCCTTTAAGTGTCTTCGGAGCTCTGCGACTTCCTCCTTCAAGTGGACATTTTCTTCTTTCAGCTCATCCCTCTCCTTCTAGGCTTCTGTCAGAAGATTTACAAGTCTCTGCCCAGATAAGGAGAATAGTATGACAGCCAGAAAAGATCTAGGTGAAGAAGAGGAATCATTGGCATGTCCATTTTTGCGTTTCCTAGAGGAAGTACCAACGTCCTCAACCTCATTAGATTTAGAAGGACAGGAATTAGCAGAATCTGGGTAAAAAAAAAAGTACATAGTGGCACCGGCAGCACTGAACAGAAACAAGTTATCTGATGTCATCAACTCAGAATAAGACACAGGCTCAACTTCTATAATCTGATCAATTCACATCTCCTCTATTAGATCCAATTCGGGAGGACCTACTAATCAAATTAAATCCTATGATAAGGAGACTACATTGAAAGACCTGAACAAATACAAGTTGCCGAGATACTAACCTGAATAAGAATAGCTCCTCTAGGATATGGGAACTCTGCACTCTTTGTAGTGCAGCTCTATGGACCTCCAAGAATCTCCAGTAACATAAAAGAAGTGATTGACCCATTTCTCAGGGGGAGAAAGAAAGTCAAACACCAAACATCGTAGCTTGAAGTGCCTCCACCGAAAATAGACAAAGCACGAGACCTCATCCTCCTCGATGTCGAAAAAATAGAAGAATTCTCCTATAATGGAAAATTTGTCATCACCACACAAGTGCCAAAATAGAAAGAAATTGATCATGATGGACCACCCCTTGGGAGAGAGACGAGAAGGGCATACCCCACAATAGGCCAAGATGTAACCAACAGCAAGATGAATGGGGAGACACAGCCCCATGTCCAAAGCCCCATGTCCAAAGCCCCCTCAAAAAAATAAGTCTCCCCTCGAGGGAGATAATTGCAGGGCTCGTCAGAAGATGGGGCTCGCAAAGATAGTTCCACATCAAGAAAGAAGTTCTTCTTTATCCCAACTAAGTCAAAGGATGACAATGACGAAGGCACTATGTAACGGGTCTGCCACTCCCACTCAATTCCATAGAAGCGTCGTTCGTTGAATAGGGGGAGATTGGGGCAACCATTGGCGTTACCAAAAGGCAAGGAAGAGAAGTAGAAAGCAGATAACAAAGGTGAAAGGCTTTTCGGAGGGAATAAATGTCCACAGAAGCAAGAAAATAAGAAATTAAAGAATCCAGAAGCACGCCGAATCAAAAGCGGCGGACCTTTGGGTTTCCAAATTAAGATAACAAATATGTTTAAAGAAGGCAATAAAATATGGACAATAAAGGAGGAGTTAATGACAGATTCTACCAGTCATGAGCCATTAAATAGCCAAGGAATGCTTGATATAGCCTTGGATAAGCCTAGGAGGTCAGATTCTCTCATCGGTTAAGAAGGGGGTTCAATAATTTAAACAGTTGGATCACATCCTGAAAGAGATTTTTCAGATTTATTTGGGCTGACTGAGTAGAGAACTTTATTCTTAAGGCACAACAAGGCTTCGTAAGCATAAGTAACTGCTAGGAACATATCCCCAGCAAAGCTAGCAGATGCACTAGAAACAACCACACCCTAGTCTTTACACCTAACAACAAAGAGAGACCTTCCAAGAATGAAACTAGATGTCCAGGGGGTCAGTAAGCTCTACTGNGGGTTATGCCATAGGTATGATAGGATTACATCTTTCCATAAGGAAACTTTTAAGGTATTTTTTTTGTTGTTTTAGACACTACTAATGCACCATGTAATGTGAATAATTTTTATACATAAAAATTAATAAAAAGTGTTAAATATATGTGTACTTAAATTAAATATTANTGGAGTTCTGGGAGGTTTGCACCAAGGGTTTTCAAGCTCCGGGGAATTAGGAGCTCAGTCAGGGGCATGCAAGGTAGCTCTGGGCCCCGCTGCCTCAAGGGGAAAGAAAGACGGGGAAAGAGGAGCATAAGTAGTTATGTAACTTAGCAAAAATTAAACAATAGACAAGCCCTATGGGAATAGGGGCTTCTTGGTAGAGGTTCGTATAAGGCCATCACCTAGGAGCTCTCAGAGGAAGAGACTTCGTGTGGTGAGGTTGGATTAGCAAAGGAAATAAGCCTTAACATTCCCTTGATACTCCTCGTCCATCTCAAGCAATAACAGCCCTCGATTGTTCAGCAAAAGTTCAGGGCAATAAACTGTAATATAACAACGTAGATTAACTATGGGTCTACGGTAGAGCTTGACGATCCTGGAAGACTCTCTAAGGTCCCAAACATTCAGATATTTATGAGTTCAGTGTAAAGTCAGCTCAGGAAGCCAGCAGACTTGCAGTTCCAGAAGCTTTGCTTTCAGAGAAACTGAGTTCCCCTCAAAGCAATGGGGGGCTATGAGATTACAGAGCAGTACGTGAACAACTAACCACAAAACAATGAGTAGATCTGAGAAAAGCAGAATAGACTACATTGAAGAACAAGTTGGATTGTGTTATTATGTTAGAGTAGAGGAGACTGCATTGAAGAACAAGTGGGGTCGTGCTATCGCATTGAGCAGAACATACTATATTAAAGGAATGAGTTAGATTGTGCTAGAAAGCAATTAGAGAAAGAGGAAAAAACCGGTGCGTTTACACCAGTATGTTTACCATTCAGACGAATCGGGAAAGGCAGGCCAAGTTTACATTCCCCAATAAAAGTTACAAATGCTAGCTAAAAAAAAGAAGAATTAAAAGATCCTAAGTTTCTAAAGAGGGAACAGGTGGAGGATCCTACAATGAAGTTACTACAGCCTCAACTACAAGAATAGAGGCAGAGCTCGATAACTCACCAGGCAACCCTTCTGGCAAGGTAGCAGTTGAAATCTCAGAAGAGCCAAGAATAGGTGAGGAGGCAGGGGCCTCAATCTCATTAGAAAATGACGTATTTGCTAGCATTTGTAACTTATTTGCTGGAGCAGCTAGAGGAGTGGACATTTCAGTACCTTCCAGAGCCCCATCAGAGGCAGCGAAAACCAAGGTGTTGTCATCACCATCTGAATCAGACTCCTCCAACTCCTCCTCAGTGGGGATGGCAAAGTCAAAGTCGAGTTCTGAGTAGGCCTTCTCCGCTTTGCGCTTAAAGGCCAGCCATCCTGAGGTCCATTTGGTGGTGACATCATCCTTCAACTTGACTATTATGTCATCCCTCTCCTTGACAACTGTCTTCTACACCTCGAGCTCACCGCATAGGCCCTTGTTTGCCTCAGCCAATATAACATACTCCTTCCTAAGGCTCTCGAGGGAGCCCCGAGCATCAAAGGCTTCTTGGCTAGCTTTGTTCTAGGCATTGGTTTTGTGTAGCAGCTCTTCCTTAGTCATCCTCAGCTCATCCCTGACCTTCTTCTCTCTTTCCTTAGCCCTATCCTTAGCAGCTTGAAGGTCTTCGTAGTTAGAGGCCTGCTTCTCCATTTGCTCCTCGAGCTTCTGCACCTGAGCTTTGAGGCTCTCATTGTCAAAGGACAGCTCTACGACCTTAAATTCATGTCTTCAAAACTTTGGCAGAATCCTTCGAAGATCGGACCCTGCCCATCAAGTTCTTCAAGTGGAGAGCCATCTGCTAAAAAAAAAAGGGAAAAAACTGACATAGATCAGCACAATCCAACTGCGTCGAGCTAAGAGCCAGTGTGAGAATACTTACAGTGGCTACTCCCTGGAGAGCTGAGCAGAAAGAGGCCTCATGAGGCATGGTAGAGGCCCTTTGAATATCAGATTTAGGGAGAATGGATAAAATAGCCCCAAAAGCCAACCTAGCATTGTCGAAGAAGGAATCTTCATCAGTCTCCTGGCCCTCCCTCCTTTCGACTTTGGGACCCTGGAGAGGCAGCTGAGATGGTTGCTCAGGAGGTCTGAGGGGTGCAAAATCTAGCTTGATTCTAGTAATCAGCCCTAATGTTCCCTCAGCCTCAGAAGAGGTAGAGGAAGCCAGCCCTGGCTCGAAAGTCTTTCGGGGGGCAAACTAGGCCCCTTGAAGAGGAGAAGGGACCAACGATTGAGATAAGGAAGTCTGTCCTCCCTTGCTCAAGGCAGAAGAAGAGGGCACTCCTAGCTTCTACACTTTAGCTCTATTAGCAGGGCGGCCTCCAGAGTTGGTATCGACCTTCCGTTTGCCACTTTTCCTACTCTTCTTCAGTAGGTCAACTTTGGCCTAGAGTTCCTCGGGGGTAGATTTCATTATGGAGGAGCCTGGGAGATCTGGACCAAGCAAGTTAGACAAGAGAAAGGAAAAAGAAGGAGAGACAAGGGAACCAACTCAGAAAGTGTTACCTTTTATGCCTTCAAGCCTAACGACTAAGATGAGGAGTAGAGCCTCAATCGATACCTCAGGAGGACTGAATCCCTGTGTTATTAAGACCTAGGGCTTGATGAGGTCAGAGTACTTCTCTGGATTGCACTTCTCCAACTTTCGCTTTACCCTCTCGTCCTCAGCACTGAGCTCTGGTCGAATGCCTGAAAAGCAACACAATGAGAGCAAAGGTCAAAAAGGCAACTCAACGATTCCCAAACCAGAGCTCAATCAGTTCGAGCAAGAGCTCACCTAAGTTATCAGGGGTGGACCAAGTTCTAGGGATACCCAGAGTATCAATCCTGTCAGCAAGGTTGTACTTCCAGTTGGTGCCCCCAACAAAAAAGAATTGTTTCTTTCAACCCTTATGAGAGCTCAGGAGATGAGCAATGATTTTCCTATCTATGGTTCGCTTGGATATATATAAGAAACCCTCTGATGAGGTGAGCTTGACATTAAAGAGATCCACAAGCAAGGAAAGGCTAGGGACCCCGAGTCCATGAATCTTGAAGAAAACCAAAAGACGCACAAGTACACCCCAAAAATTAGTGGAGAGCTAAGCAGAGCAGATATTGAAGTGTTGCAAAACACTCTTGACGAAGGGATGCATAGGGAAGCGAAGACCATTCTCAAAAGCTGCCACAAAGAAACATACCTTTTTGTGAACTTGGGCAACGTATGAGGTGTATTTATTTGGACACCAGGAGAAAAACCGTAATGAGCACTGAGAATTCTCACATGAGAAGAGTCAACCTTACTGGGTCAGCGTGCCTAAAGGCGGCCCCTATGCTCGTTGCTCTATCAGAAACTCCTATCCCACTCACCTTGACCTTATCTTTGATAGGATTAGGGGGCACAGAAGAAGAAGATGAGGATGGTTCCTTAGTATTTTCCTCGGCATTGATAACATCCACACTGGGGAAGTTGTCGATTTCTTAGCCTACATCCCCTAAATCAGTGTCCTCTTCGGCAGACCTTTCCCCCAAGAGAGAAGCAGAGGAGCGTGTAACTCTGGAAGGAGTAGACATGACTGGACAGGAGAAGGGTAAATTGAAAGAACGGTAGAGAGGGGGAATACCGATTAAGCACTTTCTAATAACTTTAGGGTCAGTGTAGTAGCTTCCAATAGCAAGGATTCGCACAATAGAAGACCAGTCCACTAAGTGGGGGAGAAGAGACAGGCAGTAATTTCGATTCTAAAAGTAAAAGAACCAAAAGGCCTAAAAATGCAATGGCCACCTCGAATTTGAGGGATCCAGAACAAGGGAAGATGAAAAAGGGACAGAAAGGTGTACCTAGGGGGGAAAGAGCAATGAACAGCAGTTCGGAGTGAAATGGAAGAAAGAGGGCAATGTGATTCCTCAAATCGAACCCACAGAACTCGATCTTGAATGAGAACTCAGAGAATTCCAAACCAGAAAGCCAAGAAATCGCAAGAAGAGAGGAGCAGCAGAGAAGTTGAATAGTAGAATAGGGCAGTTCAGATAGCTGTTTGAGCATTTAAAGCTTGAAAGACATGGACTGAAATATACGCGGAAAACAAGGAAATCATGATTGCTGAAAGTCGCCAATAAGGCCAAACTCACGTGCGGGACAAGGTCAGCCACGTGAAGATCCTACTCGATTTACAAAACAGCTAAACCCTTGCCCAAGCCCGCTTAAACCAGGGGCTGGGGGGCAACTGATGATACCTCAAACTAATCCTAGATGTGAGGTCAGGTTAGGAGGTCGGGTCAGGAGGTCAGGAAAGACACGAGAAACTCAGAGAACAAAGGGTGGAGTTCCCCTTGGGGAGATCGTAGCTGAACCAACCAGGAAACAGCTGGGTGACTGCGGGAATTGGGCCCCATGCATGAAACTCTCAACCAACCAAGATTCTATCCTAAAATCAAGGAGGATCCCATGAATAATGGGCAAATATCTCGGCCGAAATCCCACGGGATAGGGGGGACCCTTATAAATACTATGCAACGCCTCATCGTGAGGTAGAAAAAAAGAGAAAAATCCTAACCAATTTAGCACTGTCTGGTATCACATTCAACTAATCAATAGAGAAGAAAAGGAGTAAGGACCTCCATTGAAGAGTGGACTAGCCGAGCTTCTGAACCGGTGAACCACTATATTTTTACTGTGTCCACCCCCTTAATCCCCTCAATATTTTATTGTAGCATCATATACGTAACGCCCTAAAAACCACCCTGGACAGCATTACCATTTAAAATCATTCATATCATGAGAGCAACTAAATAAATCCATGATTTACAAACATTCTTAATTTAACAAAATTCGAGCAAAGTCTCCTTTGTACGGGGAACTCTACCCAAAAACTCAACTTGTGCATTTATACTACATTGACCACACCGAGTCCATTTAACCACCAAATAAAAATATTTCATTCATCATATGTACTATCCACAATGTCATCCCAAAAAGAATAAGTCAAGTTATGACAATTACATCCCAAAAGAATTACACTCAACTTTAGCAGCGGAATAAACAAAATACTAGACTATTTATGATCGTAAATAAGATTTCTTAGTCTAGTACAAAAATAACTATAGCCCTAGATGTCCACCTCGGGATCTAGAATCCCCTCGGTTAGGGCCTCCTCATGCCCCGGCTTGTCAGCTCCGAGGTCCTCCTCTAGCACCAAATCTGAAAAATATTTAACGGTAGGGGATGAGCACGAAGCTCTGTAGCAAAATCCTCCCAACTCAAACAAGGTTTAAAAAAAATATATAAAACAGGTCGGTCTCATTTCACAAATAACATATATAACTTTGAAAATAAAAATCAGGACATTTAAACAGATCTCAAGTTTAAGCACCACAATAATTTAAGACATAAATGAATCCAATATCCAACAACTAGTCCATTCCACCATAAATCGTTTCTCCCAAGTTCCTGCGGAATCCCATACTTCCCAAGATTCTTGTAGAAACCATTTATGGTACAATAAACAATAAACCTTTTTCTGTATTCGTATCTCAGGTATGAAGTAAGATTTCACATGGTCACCATCGAAAATATCATGACCCACGTACAAACCACACAATTCCCTTTTTCCACGATACCCCGTGAGTGATAATGGTTTAGCCTTCGCAAGGCACTAACCCCATTACGAGTGGTAGGAATAGTTCAACCCACACGGAGTAAGAAGTCGTCTACCCACTCCATGATACCCCGTCAATAGTAACCCATGTTTATCCCCACAACCACACAAGAGATACAATACCAACTATTTTCTCAAATACAAATAATTTCATAAACCCCCAATCACATGGGTATTTCTCAAATCACAAGAGAATCAAATAATCCCAATAGAACATTATAAAAGAAAAGCATGAGATCATCATAAATATTATTTCATTACTCAACACAAAGCACTAGAGTTTTCGGAATCAACAATAATGGAGAAATTAAGGAAAAATCCCATTTTTCTTGAAAACTAGGTTTTGAAGCAAGTAAATGAGTTTTAATGGTTACCCAACCACCAAAATGTTTAAAACATAACAATAAATGCAAGAATATCAAGAGTCAAGTATATAATAACAAGTAATTAAGATTTTTAAGCCAAAAGAATACATATAAACTAACTCTAACCTCAATGTAAGAGAATATGAAGAATTCTCCTACCTTGAATCAAAGTTTCAAACCAAAACCCAAGCTCAAGAGACCTCATTTCTCCCTTTCCTCCTTTTCTCTATCTTCTCCTAGGGTGCTAAGAGGTTTGGGGTGAGAGTGGAGTGAAAGAAATAGAGGCAAATGGGCTGAAATCTGTGTTTTAAACACAGCAGTCCCGACAGATTATTGTTCACAGGCTGCAATTTGGGTTTTCTCCAAAATTATGATTTTGCCACTAAAAATCTCCAATTTGATTCATATGACTACCCTAAGGTTTTTCGACGTTCTGAATTCATTTTTAATGTTATTTTAACTTAAAAATATTTATTTTTATGATTTATTTCAAAATTAAAATAAATTTGCACTCGAAATATTAAAATTACTATTTTGTTCCTCCGAACCGCCATATGTGCTAACGGCTATCCCAAATTCTTATGGTTTCAATATATATGGTTTATTCATACGTCATTAAATATATACAAATTACTAAACAAGTAAATTATTATATTAATATAAACATGTGGGGGTTTACACCTTCAAAGTCTAAGAAGAAAGCACTACACTTTACTATCCAAGGAACACCATAGTGCAGATTTTTGGTCAACTTCAGAGAATAAACTGATTTGACTCAGGTATTTCTAGTATGTGTGACCTATATGGTTGGAAAGATATACGAGTTAGGGTTCTAACAAAAATAACGGTGCGCAATTTGGACTTTCCAACAAAGAGTTATGATCAAATTAGTGAAAAGTAGTCTGTCAGACTGCTTGGTTCTTCTATACTTGTTTAACTCGAGTTTGAGTGTCTTTTGTCACAAATCTTATCTCATACCCATCTCCAATATAAGTAGGATGACTTTCATAAACATCCATGTCTAGCATCATTCATTAACCAAAACCAAATTACCCTCCTTCTCCTAGAATCATCCATGACAACATAATGTAGAACTAGTATATTTAGAAAAAAAAATTTCTTCAATTCCTCTAAACTAGCTCGTTGATGAGAATACAAATGTCATATTTTTTTTTCTCTTTCATTATTTAGCCCTTTATACTTATTATTCTTATAGTTTGATTTAGGATGTAAATAAAGACGTTAAAAGTAGAACGAAATTAATAGAATGATTGTTGATAGTATAGACATGTAGAGATTTACAATATACGAGCCTTGCAGTTCTGATCCATGCTTATCTCACGTTACTTGCATTTTTTTGCTCATTCACGTTGATTTACGCCATCAGGTTCAAAGTATTTTGAAGAGTCTATTTCTCTTACTTAAACGTATAGATTTTATGTATCAACTAGCAGTTATCTTATGCGAAAATTTGTCTTCTCATCATCTCTTCTGTTTCACCTTTTTTTAACCATAATATTAATGAAAAATTACTCATTAATTAATTAAAATATTATTTGTTAAATGTGAAAAAGTGAAGAAATATGAGTGAAACTTTAAATTTAATTTTTTTTAAAAAAATAGTGAGAGTAGTTATAAAAGATAGAGAGAGTAATTAAATAACTCAAAGGTTAGTATTATTTGAATCTAAAAATTTGATCTAATTTAAATGACCTAATAACGTGACTTCATTGAAATTATTGGATAAATACCAAATTTTAATGTTTGAAGGGCCCACAATCAATTCAAATATCATAGTAAATTAAGTCTATAAATTAGATTTCAATAACATTGCTCTAAAGCAAATGAAATAATTTTATTAGAATAGGTTGATTAAATATTTTAAAAATCTAGAAATTATGCATTTAAAGAGAAAAGACTTCTCAAATCCTCTTACCTGAAAAATATTTTATGTGTATAGATTTATTTTTTGAACTGTTATACGTATATATACGATCAAAAAAAAAACTGTTATATGTATATAGATAGATTAATAAATTTTTATTCATATTTTATTCACTTTTAAATAAAATCCTAGTTATGTCTCTAAAAAAAATAGCAAACTTGGAGAAACACCAAAAATAAGGCAACCTATTTCCACCGATATTAAAAACTCTACCCTTAATTTTGGATATAGACCTCCTCGATTATCTTTTTTTTTTAATTTATCTCAATATAATGTTAGATGAATAATATGTATAAGATTTTAAATTTCAATAGATAAGATATTTTTTTATTTATTTAATTATTGGTAGAGTGTTAATTATTATTAAAAAAATTTATCACAATGAAAAAATTTTGTCCAATAAAATTTAAAATTTTATACATATTACTTGTATTAAAAGGAATGAAGAAAAAAAAGGGAAAGAAGGGGATCCGAAATTTTCAATTTTACACATTTTGCGTGCACTTTCTATAGTAGTTACCCCTCTATTTACTGACAAACAGAAGCAGCCATAATTATTCACATCTGTCACGCGCCCATTTACTCTCTCTCTACTCTCTGTGAACTTCCTAAGGGTTTCAGTTTTCACACCATCCTTCATCAACTCTTTCTACAACTCCGTTTTCTCTCTTTCTAGATTCTTGGGTTTATTCTTTTATATACACATACCCAAACCTCTACAGAAAAAAAAATCCATCAAGATCAGGTGATTACCTTAGAGTCCCCTCTAATTTTTACACTCTTTCTCTCTCACATTTTTTTGGGGGGGTGTCGCCATGCAATCACCATACAAATCTTGATTGACGATCAAACCGAGTTGGGAATTGATTCAATAGCGCTATTGAAACCCATTTGGCGATGAATCAATAGCGTTTTGGCTCATCTTGATTGCTTGATTAAGTGATTGAGACAAACCCATCATGCCTCTTCCATGGAAGAAGGCAAAGCGCTCAAGAATTTCCCAATTGGTGGCCGACCATCTCAACACTCCAAAACATGGAGGCTCTCTTGTTGTGGAGACCGGTTTCCCCACTTCCCTTGTGGATCTTTTTGTCAAGAATCGCGATCGGTTGAAGAAACCTTCAAAGAAAAAGCGTTCTACTGCCCTAGATCCGAAGGTACAATCTTTTTCCCCATTGCCGCCGTTCAAGAATTCTTTGAACTCCAATGATTCATCAAATGCTAGCGCTTTGGATTCTGAATCAGAGAATTCGAATCAGGGAACGTGTTTTGCTAGTGGGGTTGGTGATGAAATTGTTGTTGGAAATGTTGTATCTAGTTTTGAGTCAAATGTTAGGGTGCGTGGGGGTGATCATATTGTTGTTGAGGAAGGTGTTGAGATTGCAAATTCAAAAGGGGTTTTGATGGTGGTTTGGAAGATGTTTTTTGTGGTGGTTTTGGCTTTGGGGACTAAGAAATTCGCAGTTGGGGTCACTCTGTCTGCTTTCTTGTTGTTCTCCCTGGAATATGTTGGGGTGCATATATGCAGATTTTTTATACCATGTTCTGAGGCGAAAAAATTGTTGAAATCTTTGATTCAAAGGGTTATGTGCTTTGGTAGAACCAAACAGGGCGAGGTAGAGGAAGAGCTTAGTGGTTCGAAGATACATAGGGGGAGAGAAGTGTCCCTTATCTCTGATTGTTCTGCTTTGATTAAGGGTCATGACTTGAATACTCAAATTGTATGGCCCAAGTCCATCGTTGAGGATATTCAAGTTGAGCAGCCTAAGTCTTACATAGAGGAAATTCAAAGTGTGAATGAGATTCCCGATGATACACACTCAAAGAACGTGGTTGTGGAGAAAGAAGAGGATTGTGGAAGTGAAGTTTCAGATTTTAAGAATGTAAAGTCTCGTAGAGCTAAGTTAAAATCGAAGATGAAGAAACTTTTCCTAAAGAAGCTACGTAGTTCAAAGAAGAGAGGGTTAGATTTGAAAAGTGAAGTATGCAGTCCAGAGGGAGAAGATAAGGTCGAAGAATTGGGTGAGGACAATGATAAGGAACCATGTGAATTGGTATCTGATGACCGACTATTGTCTCTGTCAAGTAGAAGATATGATGGACAAGAAGATGCTGATGCCATTTGTAGCTCAGAACGATTGTTGCAGGGGGAAATGGAAACAGCTGTTGTTAGTGAAGGGGTGCAACTAGATACACGGAGAAATTCAGGGTATCTGGCTCTTTTTCTGATTGTTCTTGCTGGACTTGTCGGAGGCCGGATTTTGGCACTTCTGCTTACCTTATGCTGGTGCTTGATGTTGAAATCTGGTGAACAACTTAGGAGATGTGTAAAGGTGTCCATGGTCAGGTCCTTTGTTAAGTTCTCATGTTAGATTTAAGGGTGCTCTTGTTTACAGAAGGTGTTTCCTTCTATTTTTTTGTATTCATTTGGTTTCCTTGTTCTGAAGTGTTTTTGAGCCTTGGATTTGTGTTCTGAAAGCTTTGGTGACACAAGGTTCAACCTTTGGTTGGCAATACAACTTGAGGTGTTGTATTATGACTAGTAAATTTACAGATAAATGTTACAGTTAATGATACCAAATTTGTGTCTGATTAAATTGTTGCTGTATCTTTTTCATGTTATGAATTTGTTCTTTCTATCTCCGAAGGTCTTGTCTTTACAACTCTTATTTGTTTTTAGTTCAGTTAAATTTAGTCGCACTTATCATATATGATCCACGACTTCCTCAATCCGTAGTCCCCTTCCGTCTAATATAACCCTACCTCGCTCACCTAGGTGTGCCGGCACAATAAGGGAATGAGAGAGCTAGTCTGCTTGTTTGTGCAGGTGAGGACGCCACGCTAATCTACTTTGCTACCAAATGAATGCATGAACTGTTTGCCGCAAACTCCATATAGCAGCTGTTAGAACTGAGAGTCCTCTTTTTTTTTTTTTTTGAACTGAGAACTGAGAATCTTCAGGTTTCCTGATGTAGTTGTTGAGGACCTTGCGGTCAAATCTGATTTTATCGGATTCGATTTCCCTCATTGCTCTGCTTGATTGCCGATTATTAATAGAAAAGAAAAATAAGAACCAGGAGTTTTCTTTTCTTTTCTTTTCTTGCTTTCTCCATTTTTTAGTGTATTCTCAAGACAGAAAAACGAACTGAAATGGACTTTGAAACAAGGCATCATGTTTGGTTAGAAAAACTGCACCGGTATACTGTTTGCCTCTCTTTATCTAGATTCTTTGGTCAGTCTTCCAGGTCAAGGTCCACAAATGACAGCTTCCATTAGCCAGTTGGAATTATTTTTTTTTTTTTAAAACTTCAATCCGCTTAGAACAACTCCAACGTAGAACAACTCCAACGGGATAGCTAAAGAAGGCTTGTTAGTTATTTTAGATACACAATCCATTAATTTTGCGCTCTAACGGGGCTATCTATCTGACTCGGTATTACCCATCTCTCAATATTGGCTTGCTGGATCTGGCAACTGATTGTGACTAGCTATTTCTCAACAGCAGATATCGTCTTCATCGTCAAGCTCAGTCCACGAAGGCTCTCTTAACAGAAGGCATCGTATTCATTGCCAAGCTCAGTCCACAACATCGTCTTCATCACAGAAACTTTATCGTCTGGTAGTCTCTCTCTCTCTTTCTCTCTCTCTCTCACACACACACACAAACTCCATGGATTTTGATCACAAAAAATCGATCAAAATAATTAAAAAATGAGATTTGGGGTTTTTCAGGAGGTGGGTTCTGTTTTGGTGGCTCCTGGTTTGGGGTTTTCAGGAAGATCAAAAACCGATTGTGGCTAGTTATTCCTCAATAGAAGGCATCGTCTTCATTGCCAAGCTCAATCCACCGAAGGCTCTCTCAACAGAAGGCATCGTCATCATCGCCAAGCGTAGTCCACAACATCGTCTTCACAATTGATCTCACTCTCTTTATCTCTCAATCGGCTTTGAAGCTCCGTGAATCAGTCAACTTCAACGGAGCTCTGTGAATCAATCAATTGTAGTACCCTTGTGTAATTTCAGGTGATTTTGTTTAGTTTTTTGTGATTTAATTTGATAGAATTTAATTTGAGAATAATAATTTTTGGGGGTTAAGTTTGTAGAAGTGTTTGATTTTTGGGTATTGGGGTGGAATTGAAGACGTTTGTTTTGGTGTTTTGATGGGTTGGATTGAGTTTTAGACTGTAGAAGCTGAAAGGCTATAGCTTTTTTGGGATCATAATGGGAAAGAAAAGAGAAATGAGGAATTTTTGAATTATATTATTAAAAGTTGGTTAAAATTAGTTGAAGTAGTTAGATAAAATAAATAGTATGGTCGGAGTGAATTTGAAAAAAGTAGCTAGTTAAAGTAGAGAATTCAATATTTAAATATATTTCGAATAACTATTTTAGATAATGTGGTTAGAGATGCTCTTAGATTTGAGGTGAACCTGAATACAGACTTTTTCATTTAGCTACATTAGCTAAAAAGTAAGGACTTTAACTCTCCTAAATGGGAACAGTAAAAACATGTATCTAAGGGGACCTATCTTGAATTAGCACCTTCCGTGCCATAACTGGAAACTCTTTTTCATGAAGTAGGCCTGTATATCCCAGGGACAGGCCACATCGTGCAGCTTCATGAGCTGGATAATTAGCATTCCTTGGAGTATGTTCCATTCCCCAATCTATATGCTTTGCAAGCAGAGTCCATATTTCTGAAATTAAGATGGAGATAGACCAGTGGAGTTTAATCTGCTCCAGGACTGTCGCATGATTACTGATTGTGAGTCTCCCTCCAAAGTCACATAGTTCCAGTTCTTATCATCTGCCCATAAGGCGGCAAGTTAGGGGTTCAAAATTCCGTCCACCAGACCAGTTCCATTATATTCTAACTCGATCCTACCTGATTACTCGGTTTCTGCATTTGTTCAGCCGACTAATGGAAGAATTTTTGGTATTTCACAAAAAATAAAGTAGAAATGCGAAATACTTGCAAATTTTTTGCATTTCTGCCACGTGTCACCCAAAAATAGCAAGATCTAAGGGTGACACTTGGAAGGAATCTGACAGCCATAAGGGAGAATATGAGAGTCCACAATTGACAGAACAATTAAAGGAATAAGACTCTTGGAATCCTAAGAAACAAGAAAATGTGAGATCATGAGTCACTAGTTGGAAATAGTTCAATACACATTCATGTATCTCAAGGGATAAGGCCATGATCACAATAGTGGTTGAAAAAGATGGATCAATAGTTGAAAGCAATCTATATCAATAGCAAAGGCTAGGCTACCGAGAAGAGATCTCATAATCAATCACAAAAAAATTTCATAGATCCAGCCTATCTTTTACTTAATTCTTACTTTCAAACAATCTTTATTTTTTTTTGTAATGCATCATTGTGGTGATCTTTTATTGCTTTCAATTAATATTAAGTTCAATGATTAATTCGTCCTCCAGATTCGAATTTAATTTATTTGTTACTTTGCATTGCCGCTATTTATTTTAAGTAGTATTCACATGTCTTTGATTGCTGAAATTATTTAAAATCCTTGAAGCTCCAAGTCATAGAAAAAAATTTAGAGGTAAACTTATGTTTCACTACAATCACCTAAACAGTCACACTTTTAGAACCTCACGTTAGTTCAAGTAGGTAAGGTCGTACATATTTGAATTTTAAGCCCACCTAGACTTTGACATGCCTGCAATACGAAAATACGTAAACTGCCTCCAATGCACGAAGTTGTGGTAGAAAATAGATATGGCATCCCCAACTTGCAGGAAGACTTGTCTCCACTTGAGGGGCAAGAGAACCACGAATCTAACTCAAAGCCTAAGGCCTCCATCAAGGCTATTTCGCATGAAGTTTCTCATCAAGTCTCTGATTTTATTTAAGGCTTGGGGGATTTAATCAGAGAAGAATCCGACTGCGCTAGAGAAGCATTGAAGTGGCTAGTAGACAATTTGAGCCATTAGGGGTGTGTGAGACAACCATTGTTTCCCCCTGTATAGTCGGCTCCAGTAGAAGCACTACAAATAGTGCTTCCTCCTTATGTGCGACCTCAGAGGGCACAACAGGCCAAGAATGGCCATAGGTGTAACATCAATCCTCTTTTTTAGGAGGAGATGGCCCCCAACCTAGAGGTCGGGGAAAAAAGAAGGTAGCAGTTGGTTGTCCTTCTAGCGGCACCCCAGGTGGTCATGAATAGAGACCAACTGGATAAGATTATCTAGGAACATGTCGGCCATGCTATGAGAAGGGTGATTAGGCTGACATGCCTCAAACCTTATCCCGACTAGATGAACAGGGAATATGAGTATTCTTAGGGGTACAAAGTTCTAGTGTTTACTACATTTTTGGGTGAAGACAGTCAGTCGACCGTGGAACACATTGACTGGTACACCGTCTAGTGCAGTGAAGCCGGGGCTAACGAATTCCTGAAGTTGAGATTATTTTCAAATTCCTTGATAGGAGTGGCCTTCAGGTGGTAAATTGATTTGTGGCCCAATTCTGTGTTGGGCTGGCAACAACTCAAACATAAGTTTAACTTAGTTCTATTGCACTGAGCCGAAAGTTTCCATAGCCGATTTGGTTAGGTTGTACTAGATAGTTGGGGAAACAGCAGAGCAGTACATTGCATAGATTAAGAAGGCTAGGAACTGATGCAAGTTGGTGCTGCCCTTGGTGGAGTATGTGTGGATTACACAGATGGCTTAGGGTTTTATCTTCAGCAGAAGTTTGAAGGGATGAACTTCAACGACTTGTTCGAGCTGGCCACGCCAACTACCCGATAAACATATCCTACGTAAAGAGTTGGACCGAAGAAACGTGTCCAAAAGAACGTAGTATAGAGATCCCCACACTAAGATCTTCATGGTCAAACCATATCAAGAGCTAAAAGTGAATATGGCTGAGATTGTGGCAAGACGACCGCACGTGTGTAAGGCTTTAACCAAGCCTCCAAAGAATCAAATGCAGATTGCATTGAGTGTTGACAGTGACACTAGTGACGAAAGTGGTTGCAAGTATGACTTCGACAATTCAAAGGTCGATTAAGTTTTTGACAATTTGCTTACTGACGACACTATTAAGCTTTCGTTTAGTCATAAGATCCCATTGACCACAAAACTAAAGAGCAAGATATACTGTAAATAACACCATTTGTAAAGCCATTCTACGACAAACTGTATGGTGTTCAGGAATGTCATTTAGCAGAATTTGACTAAGGGCCAATTGATCTTCAGAGGCAAGATAACGTAAGAGATGAGGGTTGATAAGGACCCATTTCAAAAGATCGCCGCCAATAACATGGTAGAAGTAGGACAACTAAAAACCTCCATGTTGAAAGTTGACTTATGCGAGGATAGGTCAATGGAGGATGAAAGGCTGAAGGGGAAGAAAGATGATGCACCCTTGGATGAGTCATTAGAGGACTCTAGGGTTGAGCCACATATATCGGCGGGGCTCTTGGAGCAGCTCGACATGGTCAACAATAGTCTATGTCCTAGGTGTAAATCTTTTTATAAGATCATTCCAGATGAATTTATCAAAGAGGAGTGAACTGAATCATCTAAGGGGACATGAAGGAAATGACATTACAAGGAAACCCACTAAGAACGACTAGGTGAGTGGCTGCTGTGTATGTAGGTCCAAAAGGATTAGTCAAGAAATTTTATGAGGCCGAGCTACAAAGGGCATAGTAAAGAAATACTAGAGCCATCAAGGGGTTGGCTAGGAATAAAGTATGAGGAATACGTCACAACGTTGGCGCTTGGTCAGCCTATCAAAGGTGAAGGTTCTCAGGATTGTCCAAGGATAGTGAAACCAATTGAGTTGTTAGAGGGCCTTTGATACGTAGCCCAACACCAAAAATTCCCATAGTACATCAGCCTTGGCCACTGTCTAGATCACAGATGCACAGGAAGTAATGCATACATGCAGAGTTGTGCAAGTGGGAAGAAGAAGAGGAGCTTCAGGCTCGGTAGGCCCGTGATACATTCCAACAACAAGAGCCCGAGATTGGGGAGATTAGATCCCACTTTGGTGTATCCCTGCATCCATAGTGTTTAGTGGCCTCTAAGAAGGCCACGACTGAGGAGAAAGGGAAGAAGAAGCTAGAGCCTGAGTCCTCAACTGAGGAGAGTTTCGAGGAATGAATGATGAAAAGAGTGGTGGAACGAATGAGAATCATGCTCAACATCCCTCTTAGAGAGTTGCAAGGGAGGAAATAAGCAAGATACTACAAGCTCCACCGATGGAAACGATAGTGACAAAGTTGACTCCATCCAATTTAGCACTCTAGGGCCAGTGGTGTCTATCAATGGTCTTGGGTTGTTGCCAACGTCATTCAAGAGTTAGGGACCCTAGTTTGAATCCTGGAAGGAGATGTAGAAGACACGGGAATGTCATGGTCAACTTTCTTGGACAAAGATGAAACCTCTAGGTGCTGTGAAGAGTATTCTCCCGAAAGAGGTCCTAGAAGCATGAAAGGTTGTCCGTTTAGGAAACCTACACAGCCTATGATGTAACATTTGAAGCCATTATAAATCCGAGTTCATTTGGAGGAAAACCCTTTCAACAAGGTCTTGGTGGATAATGGACTGGCTGTCAACATTCTTCCTATAGCGACTATGAAGAAACTTGGGAAGAAAGAAGAGGACCTAGTCCAAACTGATCTAACGGTTAGCAGGTTCAAAAGAGGAGTCAACAAGATAGTGGATTGTAGCAGAGGTTCACATGGTCAATGCTTGGCTCTACAAAGAAGGGATAGGACCGATAATGTTTCAAGGCCAAGATAAATATGCAAAGCCAAGAGAAGTCGTGTTTTAGACTGACTTGAGGTCCAACGAGATTTGTCAGATAAAGGAGGAGGTCTTTCGGCCCACTAATGTGCAATGGCCGAATGGCGCAGAAGAACCTGAAAACTCAATTGATGATGGAGCTCAACAACAATAAGCAAAGGAGGGAGGTCGTAAGGGCCTACGACACCAGGATAAGAGCTTAACTAGAATAAAAAGGGTCCTCGTAGTCAATAAATCACCATTAACATGTTGGAGTATAGGGAGGACGAATCTAAATAGATCACCTCATGAGAGTTCATTGAATTGGATAAAATTGATGTAGCCCTCGCTTAACTTGACAACTTGGTGGAGGTTCAAGACCCCTAGCTCAAAGTCAACCTTGGTGGGCCAGGGGAGCAAATTGTCAGCAAACTGCTTGTGCGAAATTTTAAAGCACAACTTATACAATTGATGAGTGAATATCCTAAGTATTTCGCCTAGACTTATGAAGAAATGTCAAGGCTAGACCCAACATTGGTAAAACATCGACTATTGATAAGGGAAGGATACAGGTCGATAAGTAGGTCCTAAGGTTAATGTCCCAAGAAGTAATTTTGTTGGCGAACGAGGAGATTGAATGCCTTCTGAAGGGAAAGTGCATCCAGGTGGCACGATACTAAGAATGGGCGTACAACATCATGCCAGTCAAGAGGAACACTGACAAGATTAGATTTTGTTGCAACTACCACGACCTCAACATGGCGACTCCCAAAAATGAGTATGTCATGTCATTGGTAGACCAGCTTATAGACGTGGCCGCTATGAACGAGATCATGTCATTTATGGGTGGCAACGCGGGCTATCATCGGATCATCATTATATAGGAAGATTGGCACAAGACTGCCTTTTGATGTCCCAGATCGATTGGGACATTCAAATGAAGAGTAATGTCATTCGGACTGAAGAATGCAAGAGCCACATACTAGACAACCATGAACATCATCTTCCATTATATGATCAATAAGATCATAGAGATGTACATTAATGACATAATAGTCAGGAATCAAGACATGGAAAAAGAATCTTAGCAATATGAAATTAGTCTTCAAAAGGATGTGTGTTCACTAGCTAAAGCTAAACCAGTTGAATTGCGCCTTTGGGGTCACAGCGGGAAACTTCCATGGATTCCTAGTGCACAAGAAGGGGATTGAGGTAGACAAGAACAAAGTGAAGGCCATCACAGAGGTCGCGCCTCCAAAGATCAAAAAGGAGCTTTAGCGTCTGATCGGTCAAGTCAATTTCCTTCAGCGATTCATTGCCAATTATGCAGGAAAAGTGTACTCATTCTAGTCGCTCTTAAAGCTAAAAGGTGCAAAAGATTTTAGATGGGAAGCATAACATCAACAAAATTTTCATCAAATCAATGAGTCTTTGGTGAGTCCACTAGTTTCTTATGCCACCCATTAACGGTAGGCCACTATTATTGTACTTATCAGCCACACACGAATCTATTGGGTGTTTGCCGACTCAAAGTAATAATACAAGAAAAGAGCAAGCCATTTATGCAATGCCCAAAATCCCCCTTGGACAACATTACTATTTAAAAATCATTCACATCATGAGAGCAAATAATAAGATCCATAAGTAAAGAAAATTTTATTCAACATCTATAATATCTACAACATCATCCAAAAGATCATGCCAAACCATGACCATTACATCCAAAAGAATATGTCAAACTATAATAATTACACCCAAAAGAATATGTCAAACTATTATATCGCAGAGGAATAGGTAAAAATATTATCCATACATTGTTTCAAAATGAATCTCCTAGTCTAGAACATAAAAAGAACAATTCTAGACATCCTCCTCGGGATTCACATGCCCCATCAACTTGAGCTTCCCAAAGCACCTACTCGTCAACTCCGAGCTCTTTCTCTAAACTAAAATCTGAAAAAAAATATTGTTTGTAGGGGTGAATACTAAGCTCTGTAGAAAAATCCTCTCAAACTCGAACAAGGTTTAGAAAACATATAAAATAGGTCAGTCTCATTTCACAAATATCATATATAATTTTTGAAATAAAACAGTGTCAGTTCATTCGATCTCAAGTTTAGACATTAACAAGAAAGTAAACGAAAAAGTAACACCAATTTCCAACAATAAACCATTCCCACAATAAACCATTTCCTACAATAAACCAATTCAAACAATAAACCATAGCCCCCAATTTGTACCATTTCCCACAATGTACCATTACCCATGTTATGTATCTATATCTCATGTATGATGTATGACATCGCATGAATAAACACATCGAAAATATCTTGGTCCACACACACACACCCAACCCTCGCAAGGATATCCAACTTTAGGAAGGGCGTACACCAATGCATTGGCAGTGACGAATCCAACCTATGAATAGTATATTAAACCTCAGTCTCGATACCACGTGAGCGAATAATGATTTGGTCCTCGCAAGGCACCAACCCCACTACGAGTGGTAGGGAACCTTCAAACCCACATAGAGTAAGAAATGCATCTACCCACTCTATGATACCCAGTCAATGACCATCCATGGTCATCCACAAGAGATACAATACAAACCCATTTCCTCAAGTTGCAAACAAATCCAAAAATTTCTAAATTTCACATGTATTATTTCAATATAACAATTTAAGAAGATATGAAAGTGATCATAAAAAATACCATTTTATTGTTTAATACAAAACACTAGAGTTTTGAAATCAATAACAAAGGAATATTGAGAGGAAAATCCATTTTTCTTGAAAACTAAAGTTTTCAAGACAAGAAAAAGAGATTTCATGGCTATCCAACCATAGCTTCCATTAAAGCATGGTAATATTTGCAAGAGTATCAAGAAATAATGATTTCATAGCATATATATAGGATTGAGAATCAAAACATACATATCTATATATATATACATATATAAGCTCTAGCCTCAATGAACAAGAAGAGGAAGAAACCCCTACCTTGCTTCCTAGCTTTTGTGTGAGAACTAGAAGATTTGATCTTTCTCAACTTGAATCAACACTTTAATCTCTTGTTTTTTTCATTCTTTCTTCCTCTCTAAGCCTCTCTAGTGGTTAGAATGGGTGGGTGAAATGGGGTGAAAATTGGAGAAAACACCCAAAATAGGCCTGGGGCGTGAAGCCGCCAGTTTGGTGCATCCAGACACGTCTTTCTTCACCTAAATTTTTGTGAAACGCGTATGGATGCGTGTTTATTCCCATCCGGACGTGGGTGAAAAAATACCCTCAACTTTCAGATCAATTTTAAACTATTTAGAAGCTGATTCAAAAATTGTTTAAGAAATATACTTTTGTAGCCCTTGAAGTCTAGTTTTTACTGTCAAAAAACCAGATCAATCAGAGTTAGGAGTAAAACATTATAGTCCAAATACTAGGTAGTGTTCAAAATCCTTTTTACCTAAACTTTATCTAAAATGTGTTTGAATTCCGGAATACTTCCTAACTTCCAATTCATACCCTATTACCTCGCCTAACATTTTTATTTCTACTCTTACAATCCACATAGTTTATGCATACATCATCACATATATTAGCATTTCAAAAATAATTACGTTGCTATATAAAGATAAGAATGTGGGGGTTTACAATCCACCCCCCTTAAAGAAAGTTTCGTCCTAGAAACTTACCTTAAGTAAAGAACAAATGAGGGTATTTCTTTCACATCTCTAGCTCTGGTTCTTAAGTAGCTACCTCCATCCCATGATTTTGCCACAAGAATTTCACCATTTGGATGACTTTATTGCAAAACACTTTTTCCTTAGTATCAAGAATCTCCACCGCTTGTTCTTCATATGTTGCTCCGTCTTGAATTTCAATATCCTCCAAATCCACGACATGCGTTGTATCCGATTGCCACTTCCTCAACATTGACACATGAAACACGTCATATACTCTTGACAACTGAGCTGGTAACCAAAGTTGATACGCCACTTTGCTCATCGCTTTGATCACTTCAAATGGTTCGATGTACGTTGGAGCTAATTTTTCCTTTTTGCCAAATCTAAACACTCTATTTTTGGGTGACACCTTGAGGAACACATAGTCCCCCTCTTGGAATTCCAAGGGTCTTCTTCTTCTATCCTCATAGCTTTTCTGTCTACTATGATCCGTTCGTAGTCTTTCCTTAATTAGTTGAATTTTCTCAGTAGTCTCCCGAATAATTTCTGGTCTAAACAAGCAACTCTCTCTAGCTTCTAACAAACAAGTCGGGGACCTACATGGTCTCCCATTCAATGCCCCATAAGGTCAATGCCCCATAAGGTGTCATGCCCATGCTAGATTGAAAACTATTGTTATATGCAAATTCCACCAACGGAAAATGATCACTCCAACTTCCCTTGAAGTCCAACATACAAGCTTGTAACATGTCCTCAAAAATTTGTATCACCCTCTCCGATTGGCCATCCATTTGAGGATGAAAGGCGGTGCTAAAGTGAAACTCTGTCCCCATAGCTCATTGTAGACTTTGCCAAAATTGCGCCACAAAATGAGAATCACGATCCGACACAATAGAGAGGGGAACTCTATGTAATCTAACAATCTTACGAATATAAAGCTTGCTCAATGTCTCTAAAGTATTAGTGGTCTTCATACTCAAGAAATGAGCGGACTTGGTGAGTCTATCTACAATGACCCATATGACATTATGCCCTCGTGATGTCTGGGGAAAACTGGACACGAAATCCATGGTGGTGTGATCCCACTTCCACTCTGGAATAGCCAAAGACTGTAGTAATACTCTAGGTTTTTGATGCTCCACCTTCACCTGCTGACACACCTCGCACTTTGCAACATACTTAGCCACGTCTTGTTTCATCCTTTTCCACCAATATTGACCCTTCATGTCTCTATAGATCTTGGTACTACCTGGATGTATGGAAAACTTTGAACGATGGCACTCACCCAACACTTCTTCCCTTATTTGGTCATTGTTTGGTACACATAGTCTTCCATGAAACTGTATCTCATCATTATGCATAAACCAATTCTCAATAATCTCATTCCTCTTCAATCTACCCTTGATAGCTCCCAACTGGGTATCTAATCATTGTAACTCCACAATTCTTTATCAAAGAATTAGTTGATTTACAAGATTAAATAAGCATGGTTGATCCTCCTGTCTATTCACCAATAGATCAAACTCCTCCAAAACATCAATTATCTTCCACCTATAAACAGCAAGAACATTGATTTCACCCCGAGACTTTCTACTAAGTGCATCTGCTACTACATTAGCCTTCTCCGGATGGTAGTTTAGTGTGGAATCATAGTCTTCTAGATATTCAAGCTACCTTCTTTGTCGAAGATTCAAGTCTTTCTGTGTGAAGATATACTTGAGGCTCTTATGATCTAAAAACACTTGAAACTGTTCTCCATACAGGTAACACCTCCACAACTTAAGAGCAAAAATCACAACAGCAAGCTCCAAGTCATGAGTGGGATAATTCTACTCATGGATCTTTAGTTGTCTCGAACCATAAGCAACTACCTTACCTCCTTGCATGAGCACACATTCCAAGCCTCGTAATGAAGCATCTGTGTAAACATCGTATCCTTCTCCAATGATCAGAATAATAAGAACTGGAGTTGTTATCAATCTTTCTTTCAAGGTGTGAAAGGCTAGGTCACACTCTTGAGTCCACATAAAATTTTCTCCCTTCTTCGTAAGACGAATCATTGACATCGCTAGTTTTGAGAATTCTTCCACAAACCTCCGGTAGTAGCCTGCTAATCCCAATAAACTACATACTTTAGTCACAATCCTCATTTCATCATGAATTCAACCTTTGCGGGGTCAACAGCTACACCCTGTTCTGGCACAACATGCCAAGAAATTTTACTTCCTTCATCCAGAACTCGTATTTACTCATCTTAGCATATAACTTGTGCTCTCTCAAGGTCTGAAGCACTACCAAAAGATGGTGTTCATGTTCCCCTTGTGTCCATGAATAGATTAATATGTCATCAATAAACACAATGACAAACTGATCTAGATACGACTGGAATACCCTGTGCATCAAATTCATGAAGGTTGCAGGAGTATTAGTCAATCCGAACGGCATTATTGTATATTCGAAATGACCAAATTGGGTACGAAAAGTTGTCTTAGGAATATCCTCCTCCCTGATCCGTAGTTAATGGTGCCCTGTGTGAAGATCAATCTTAGAGTAATACTTAGAATCCCTCTGCTGATCAAATAAATCATCAATTCGTGGCAATGGATATTTGATCTTTAACCTTCGGTAGTCCGTGTATAATTGAAGTGTTTCATCATGCTTCTTCACAATGAGGACTAGGGCTCCCCAAGGTGAAATGCTTAAACGGATAAACCTAATAGCCAATAGTTGGTCTAACTGCTTCCATAGTTTCTTCAAATCCAAAGGTGCCATTATATAGGGAGCAATGGATATGGGTTCAGTTCCCGAATAGAAATCAATCGTAAACTCAATCTCTCTCTAGGGGGGGTAATTTAAGCAGTTCATTTAGGAAGACATCCGAAAACTCCGACACTATCAATACCACGTCCGATTAAACTGGCCAAGAAACTCAAATTTCTCCCTGCCTTAGCTTTCAAGAATCTATTACCCGTAGTTGGAAATGGGTGGAAAAAATTCTAATCATTGATGAATTGAAAACTATCCCACCCAGTAATTGAAATGAAATTTGCTCACGAAAATAATCAATTTCTGCATGGAAAGTGGACAACAAGTTCATCCCAAATATTATGTCATACCCTTTCATGTCTAATGCAACTATATTTATGGTTAATTCTTGCTCCCCAATTCGGAGCACACAACCTTTACACACCCTTATAGTATCCAATGGTTCTCTCGTGGACATGTCAATATGCAAAGCATGTTCTAGATTCTCAAATTTCAACCCCAATTTAATATCATATGCAGTACATATGAAGGAATGAGTAGCACTGGGATCAAATAAAATTCGGGTCCAAGAATTATAGAGAAGCATAATACCTTTCACAACTGCATTGGAAACATCTTCCTCCGATTGGGTCAAAGCAAAAACTCTTCCTTGATTGGTACCGCCTGACGCTATAGCTCCTGACGGTTTCTGTTGTAGTGGCTTCTGTAGTGGTGGCTTAGTTATATTCACTTGTCCAATCGTCGGGGTATTCTTTTGGGGTGGGAAGATCGGACAATGATTCCAAATATGCCCCAAACGTTCGCATGCAAAACAGGCTCGTGGGTCCACTCTTACCCTCTCTGGTAAGCCTCTAACTCCTTGAATTGTCTGAAGTCTCTATCCAACCACCTGGTCTAGGCGACGATATGGTGCCACCCTCTGAACTCCACTATTGTTAGCACCAGTCCTGATCGGACCTCCCCTCACAAAGTTCTGTTGCCACTGGGTGTCATCGATGTCTCTCTCCACCAGAGCAGCTTTGTCAACTAGATCCTCATAGTCTCGAATCTTGTGAGCCACAAGCTTTTCCCTAATGGCAGGCCTCAAGCCCTGCTCAAAGCATTTGACCCTCCGAGCCTCGGTAGATATGAACTCCGTGGTATAGCGAGATAGTTCATCAAACTTCCTCTCATAATCCTCCACCGTCATGCTACCCTGTCGTAGAGTAAGAAAATCTGCACTCATCTTGTACCTGACCGATTCAAGAAAATACTCTTCTTAGAAGATCTGATCAAATTTTTCTCAGGTAAAAACATTCGTGTTCCTCCTTCTCTTCATCGAGTCCCACCAATGATCTACCTCCCCCTCTAGCAGATATGTAGCTAGGCCGACCTGCAAATCCTCGGCTACTCCCATGTCATCACACATTTTCTTTGCCCGATGAATCCATTTATCCGCATCCAATATAATATTACTCACCTTATTTATAAAGATAATATTATGATTACTTATGTATGTTTTATTTTTCATCAAAACTATTTTATTTTTAATATTAAAAATAATGTATATATAGTTTTACATAATTATTTAGTTAAAGTCAGATTTTTAAACTGTGTTAAAATTTTATGTGAAAAATTGAATTTTTTTTAAAATTTTAATATGCTTTGTAATATATATTATAACATTGTATATTAAATTTTATCTCAATTGACCTAACTAATCCTAAAATACAATAAGGTTTCAATATGATTAGTATATTGATAATTATTTTTATTTTGTTCCATAATTTATAAGTGGAATCTTAATCAAATTAATTTTTAAACATCACTAAAAAATACTTTCAATTAAAAAACTATAGAAAAAATATAACTTTAATTATTTATTTTCTTTTTTTTTTTTTATCATTTTTCTTAAAGTTAGAATAACAAATCTTGAAAGTATTGTTGTTTTTTTTTTTTGGAGGGTGAGAAGGAGGGGGGGGGGGGGG
>CAUOFW020006613.1:486635-511985 GCA_963454935.2 Ilex paraguariensis | reverse complement strand
GGGGGGGGACAAATCTTGAAAATTTACAAAATTTTTAAAAATTTTATAATGTAGCATGAGTGATGAAAAAATAAGTTTAGTAAATTTGAGATGATATTTAATTCAAGTATACATGTACCAAATATTTATTTATTAATTTAAAAAAAAATTAGTCATGTGCAACACACATGATGCATTGTTAATAATTTAAAATATATAAAAAATGATTAATAATTTAGGAGATAATATGAATGATTTGGACATAGTTCAGGGGTTTAGCCGAGGGGCAGATTGACTGCACATTAATACCACAGTGGGGCCAATTTATGTGAAATGAGCACGTACTTCTTTTCCTTTAGAAAGTGAAAGTAAGAGGCTATATCTTAGTTATTATGGTAGACAGAGTTTGATTCAATGAAGTGGTTGAGTATCAGAAAGGATTCGCTGGATGTGGGGATTTTCGAGTAGGCTCTAAGTAAGCAGATCCATGTGGGGTTGGTATGGTGAGACCACTAACGAGAGTTTGGATGGGGATATTTTTAAAGTCATGGGCAACACTTTAGGGACCTAAGTATTTGAATGCAACGGCCTACATGTATGAAAAATCAATAATATGAGCTTTATTCTTTGGTTGCCTATCAAGGGCCAATTACCAACTAAAGACGGGGCCCAACACTATGTACAGAACATGGGATTGTTGTGTGTTTTTGACGTGGTAACGGAGACACAAAAAAAAGAACGTCGTCAATGCAAAGAAAAAAAATATGAATTGATAAAGAAAAATGAAAGAAAACTCTGAAAAAGTTATTGATTGAATTGATTAACCAAAAGGTCCAATGGTGCACTTTCATGTCACAGTTTTCAAATATGAGGTTTGGACTTGGTTTCAATTTGTGAACTATATCAGCAAGTTTCAATTTCTTTGGTCATTTGAAGAATTAAATCATGCACATTCCAATTGAGGATTATGGCACTTCATTCTTAATTCCACTAACAAATCCATGGGGCATACTCATTGACTCCCTCAAACTTTTATGATAAAACAGATGATGGCCAAAACAAATTTGTTCAACTGGCAACTCAAAATTGTAAAGATCAAATATCAATTTAAAATCACCAAAATCAAAAGTATCTAGCACTTCAAAAATACCTTCTCCTCCATGTAATTGATATACTCGTTCATTCATGTTTTTGTTCATAAGTTTTTCTTCGTCCGATATCTCATCACAACTTTTGTCTTCTTTATCGGTTTTACCAAACTCACATGTACCTCGATTCAATTAGAATGGTGCCAACTACTACATCAGCACATGTTTTGCCATTAACGAGGTCTTAAAACCTTTTCTTGACATTTTATTCATGATAAACTTCAACAAACTCCTCTACATCATCATAATGCTCCGTTTGGTACGATAGAAAAATGGGAGGATAGAAAGTTAGAAGGATAAAAAGTTGGAGAGATAAAAAAAATATCATGTTTGGTAAGGAAAGATGGAAAAGTTGATGGATTAACTTTCCTTCTAACTCACCAAAATCAATCCCTCTAAAATCAGAAGGAAAGTGGATGGAAAGTTAATTATTTGTGTTAAGATGTATCTTATTGTCTATATATATTATGTATACATTAATTTCATATAAAAATACAATGGTAAAATATGTATATATATTTTAAAAATAAATTTAAAAAAAATAAAAAAAATTAAAATTTTAAATTAAATTTTTTTTTCCATCTTAACTAAGGGTGAAAATTTTAAACTCAACACGATGACACGACTCGAACTCAATACAAAAATAAACAGGTCAACACAATTAGTTAAATAAGTTAAGTTAGGTTTGACTAATATTCGACACAAACTTGTAATGATTTAACACGAATTTAACACGACACGACTCGATTCGATTGTCACCCCTAATCTTAGCCAACACAAAAAAAAATTAAAAAAAAAATTATTATTTTTATTTTTCATCCATTCAACCAAATACAAAGGAAAGAAAGTGTATCCTTCTTACTTCCTACTTTCTATCCTTGAAGGATAAAAAGAGTATCCTCCTATTTTTCATCCTTCCTATTTTCCACCCTTCCAACCAAACGGAGCATAAGTCCATTTGGTCTCACCAACATCTTTGATAATTGAACTTGCATAATTTTTAAATATGTGAGTACTTGAATTTTCCATTTTCACATTAATTGTTTTTACCACTGCAAGTGCTAGAAAAATATTCATGGGTTTTGATACGAAACTTGAGGGATAGAATAATCTTTGGGTAAATTTTGCTCACGCCCCTGACATTTAACCAACTAACACGGACACCCTTGGAGGTTACAAAACTGACACGAATGCCCCTTATCATCGTTAAAAGTGCCTGATGTTACCAGACTTCTTACGGAAGTGGTAAAATGATTATTTTTACTCCTTTGATTTAGTTTAAAATAAATAAATAATAAAAAAAATATATGACAAAAAAATAAATTAATTAGGCACATAACAAAAATAAAACCCTAGTTCGTTCCTTCCTCATTTCCCTTCCCTTAACCCTAACCCTAACCCTCTCCCTTCTCTCTCTCTCCCTCTCTCTCTCTCTCTCTCTCTCTCTCTCATACTGAGCACAGATCTGCCTTAAACCTAAGCACATATCTAATTCACCTCCTTTGTGTACTCCAAACGAAATTTTGGTTTGATTTACACATGCATATGTATACGATTCAAAGCACTTAGAATTAACCCACTCGTAAGAGCCTCGAAACTTACTTAAGCCAAATAAGGGAGCTAAAAACAAGCTTGGTATAGAATTACCGGTAAAAGTTCCAAATACTATGCTTATATAAAGTAGAATTAACAAACGGAATTCAACAAACCATATTGTCAAGGGCAGAAGCAATGGAAAAACCGTCCGACTAAGAAGAGCTCAACGAATTAAGAGTTACTTCCTAAAAAGGTTGGTGTTGATGAAGATATGCCTATGTTACCCAATATAAGCTTTGATTTAATTGATTTGTCTTCCTTGATAGTAAAATGATAAAGTAATTTCAAACAATAAAACAAGAAAATTTTAGACGTATGATGATTATAGTAAATGAAAAGTGGAGGTATGGTACCGAAATCATAACAGGCCCTTATTAATAGTAGATATATTATTAGATTAGATGAGGTTTTCCCTTTCCCTTTCAAATGTATCCTCTAACTGTAGTTGCACAAGAAAACACCTACATAATGAACAGAGCTTGTTCGATCACACCATGATTGAGTGTTGAGAATTGTTTGAAAGTGCAGTCAACTTGTCGAGGTAGTTTATAGCCAATCAGACGAACTTGAAAACAATGACACAGGAGAACCCTTTCGGGTGGGCTTGTACAAAAGAGTAATATTATTTAAACCTAAAAATTTAATTAAATATATTGTCCTCATGATGCGGTTGCGTAGTAAGTGTTGAATCAACATCAAACTCTAAATTTTGAGGCTCACAGTCAATTCAAGAATCATGGTGAATTAGGTTCTGATGATGATGTAAACAAAATTGTCAAGTACAACCGACGGAGACCTTAACTACCACTGATTTTGAGATCAAAGGGTTATTCTACTCTGAGTTATAACTTCAACTCAATTTAATATTATTGGGGTTGCTACATGAATTTTATTATGTCGCTATACTTTATTAGGGATTATACTATTTGTTAAACTATAAATTATCATATCTTATTCACAATTTCATTTAAAATTAATTTTAATCTTTCTCTATTCCATTGGTTTCTATTAATAAATATTGAAAGAGTTCTGAATCTCTAAACCATGATGTGAAAGTTGGACTAGGACACTTGGTAGAGTCACGTGCTAAACTGATTTGGCTCGGCCATGATCAAGCAAGAGGAGCTCAAGCAAGGATAGCGTTAGGTTGAACAGATTTTTGGGCCCAACCAAGCAAATTTAATAGGTGCCCGAACATGAAGTAACTCGGTAGAAAGTGGTCTACTAAGTGGAAAGCATTCCCAAGTTGGAGAAGTGTGTGGCGAGCAGAACTTGATGAGGTATGCCTGAAAGAGACACTACATGATTAGAATTCGATTAAGAGTTTGTCTCTATCTTCTAGAGAATGAACCATATTCAAATGAGAATAGATAGGTAGGCAATCCCTAGAACCCTGAAGTGGCTGACAGGATGAAACAGTTATCGAAAATGTGTATATAATTAGATTACACTGTACTGCTTTAAATGTAAATCATGTAAAAACAAAACAGAAAATAAGCAAAATCAGTGCAATCAGCGGGATTTAGATCTACACGAACAACAAAATCATGAAATCCAATAATAAAAACAATAATCCGAGCTGTGTGTAATCACAATTTTCTTAAGACATATTTGCTCCCTCTTGGTGCTTAAGTTTGATAAGCAATTGTCTCCCAAGATAGAATAGATTTTGTTTTTGAAGATACAACACTTTAATCTCCAAAACTCCAATGAATACAATTCTATGTTTATACTTGAACCAAACTTGAAATAATAATGTAGCAATATGCAAAGAGAGAGAGATAGAGAGAGAGAGAGAGAGAGGAAAGACTGAATACATAATTTAATAATTGGATAATTGAGAAAACTAAAATGAGAGCAATTTTTGAATTGTTTAATGATTTTTTTTGAGAGTGCAAGGAATCACCTATTTGTAAACTCACTAGTGACTTTTCATAAATGGTGTAACCATATGTAATGGTATATGAAAAGGTACAATCATTTGAAATGGTTTTTTTTAATCCAAGAGATATAAATGGTGACTTTATGAAAGGTTTTGACTATTTACAATGGTGCATTTTAACCAAAAGGTGTTAATTGTGACTTTATGAAAGATGTAATTATTTGGATTTGTGTCTTTAACCAAAAGTCACCAATGTTGAATTTGTAGTCTTTCATGTCATATTCACTTCACACATTTTCAATTGCTCCCAAAAGTCACAAAAACTAATAATTTCTCATTCAATATTTAATGATTTTTTTAAATAAATATATCATTATTTCTTATAATCCCCCACATGAATGAAAATTCAATGTATAATAATGCAAACGCTAATTCAAGTAAATGTGAAAGGTTACTGCTTCTGGATAAGTAGTCAGTGTCCTTAACTTTCTGTAGTGACAAACTATCGAAATTACTTGGCTATCTAGTAGACATGATGTTTTTGAACTGTCAGCCGTTTATATAAACCAAGACGAATTCACACAATTTCCCTTTGGACACAATTGGTTTTCACGTTTGTGTTCATTTTGGCCTTCAACACTACTTGATTTCATGAATAATTTTAGAGGTAATCAGTCTACGATTCTTATAGAAACGACCCTATCTTTACTCATATAGGTGATTTCTAATTAAGAGTATCCTGCTATAACCCACTTGAACATTTCCAAGTCACAAAATATTATTAAAAGCGTAACTTTCTATAATTCTCTTTGTAGATGTACACTATCTCATCATAGAAATGAGAAGGAGTTTAGAAAATCTTCGCAGTGCGTACAAAGTTATACATAATTTAGCTGTCTCTTTAAACTTAGATCTTAGAATCCCCAGTCAGCTAAGTTGGGTTACCATTATGGTGAGTCTTGATTAAGTAATAGGTTTTAAGCCTATTCCCCTTGATGAACTTTTCATTTGCTCTCTAATCCAACATTTTTTAAGCAGATCTCCAATATCATCATTTGACTTCACATAGTCAATGGATATAATACCATTAGAGAGCAATTGTCTAACGGTAAGTGTGTCTACGACGTATGTGTCTAGACTTACTGTTATACATACAATTTTGTGCCTTTTTGATCATAAATTGGCTATCACGGTGAATGCATATTGCAGGCACAAGCTTTAGTCAATTTGGAATATCCTCTAAGAAGTTACTAACTCATTCTGCTTCTTATCCAACTTTATCTAAGGCAATGAACTCAGATTCTATTGTAGATCTAGCAATACAAATTTGTTTTAAGGAATTCCAAAACAAGGCTGCACTATCCAAGGTAAAGTTATATCCACTCATGAATTTTAAATCTTTAGTATCAAATATCCAATTAGCATCGGTATATCCCTCGAGTACTACTGGGTACTTCGTGTAATGCAAACCATAGTTTTGAGTATGTTTTAAATATCTCAAAACTTTAATAATTATTTTTTAGTGGTTTTTTCCAGGATTACTTGTATATCGACTTAGTTTACTCACTAAGTATGCTATATTCGGATGGGTACAATTCATTATGTACATTAAACTACCAACTATACGTGAATATTCTAACTGTGATATATTGTTCCCCTTATTCTTAGAAACATGGATATTAACATCGGCAAGTATTCTCATAGGTTTTATCTCATACTTCTTGAACTTATTAAGTACTTTATCAATATAATGAGATTGAGATAACGTGAATCCATTTGACGCTATATAAATTTTAATTCCTAATATAACGTTAGTAACACCTAGATCTTTCATTCCAAACCTATTTGTCAAAATCCGCTTGGTAGCTTAAATGATATCGTTATTGCTGCCTACAATTAGCATATCATCTACATAAAGATAGACAATAATGTATCCACTATAAGTGCTCTTGACATATACATATTTGTCACACTCATTATTTTGAACTCATTTAACAACATTGTTTTGTCAAATTTTTCATGCCACATATATCTTGACTCTATAATTGTATTAATATATACATCAGGAATCTCATATTTATGAACCAGAAATTGATATGCACTATTGTTATGGGCATAACCAATGAATACACAATCAATGATTTTTTGTCCTATCTTAACTTTTTTAGATTTAGGAACTGCCACTTTTGCTAGAAACGCCACACTTTTAAGAATTTATAGGTAGGTCTTCGACCTTTCCATAATCCATATGGTGTCTGATTAGTTTTCTTATGAGGCACATTATTAAGAATATAATTAGCTGATAATAAGGCTTCCCCCCACAAGTTTTGGGGTGCTCCCGAACTTGACAACATAGCATTCATCATTTCTTTCAATATTCAAATTTTACGTTCAGCTACTCCATTTGATTGAGGTGAATAGGGGCAGTTGTTTGATGAATGATTCCATGTGTTGCACAAAACTTCTCGAAAGAAGATTCATATTCACCACCCTATCACTTTTTAGTGTCTTTATCTTTCTGTTAAATTGATTCTCAACTTCTTTTTTAGAATACTTGAACATATCAATAACCTCATCTTTACTTCTAATTAAGTAAACATAACAGTATTTCATGCAATCATCAATAATAAAATACGTTTTACCACTTCTTGTTTGCACAAACTTTAAGTCAAAAACATCACTATAAATTAATTCAAGGGGTGCGACACTTCTTTCAATTGACTTGAAAGATATTCTTACCAAATTTGATTCCACACAAGTCTCACATTTATGATTTTGATCAATAGACATCTTAGGCAAATCATTCAAATTAACTAATCTTCTAATTAAATCCTAATTAACATGTCCTAGTCTACCATGACATATATTAGAAGACTCAAGCAAGTAAGAAAAATTCATCTCATTCTTATTAATAGAAGATATGGGTACAGTAGTCATTACATTGAGCTTAAAAAGTCCAGCACTAATGTATCTCTTCTCTACAAATATCTCAGTTTTAGTGAGTACAAATTTTTTGGATACAAAGACTAACTTAAAGCCATTCTTGATAAGCAAGGAACCAGATACTTGATTCTTGCAAATATCGAGGACATGAAGCACTTCATTCAAGTTAAGTTCCTTACTGGATGTCATCTTGAGTATCACTTTGCCACTTCCTTCAACGTTGGAGGTAGATAAACTACCCATATAGAGTTGTTCATCATTCTCTACCATTTTATAAGTAAAGAACATCCATTTATTGGAACAAATATGTCGAGTAGCGCCAGTGTCCACCCACCACTCTTTGGGGTTGCCCACCAAATTGCATTCTGAAACAACTACGGAGAGATTCATGCATTGACTTCCATAGAAAGCTTGTCCGTTTCAATCATTTTTGCTTGAGCATTAGGCTTCTTGAAATTCTTTGGCCTACGACAATCTTTTGAGATATATCCCTGTTTGCCACAATTGTAGCACTTGCCTTTCAATTTCTTCGATCCTTGACTTAGACCATGACCATTATGCTTCCACTTTTTGTTAGCCATTGACGCAATTTTTCTTTTCGAATTTACGTTATCCTCTTCTATCCTCAAATGAACAATTAATTCTTCAAGTTTTATCTCATTGCACTTGTGCTTGAAATAGTTCTTAAACTACTTCCATTAGGGTGGTAATTTTTCCACAATTGCAGCCACTTGGAATGACTCACTAAGAGACATATCCTTAGCATGGATGTCATTAAGGATTACTTGAAGTTCTTAAACTTAGGATATAACAGTCTTAGAATCCATCATTTTAAAATCTAAGAACTTGTCAACAATAAATTTCTTCGTACCAGCATCTTTAGACTTATATTTTTTGTCCAAGAATTCCAAAAGTTCCTTTGCGGTTTTGACAGCACTATAGACGTAATATAGTACATTGTCTAACCCGTTCAATATATAATTTCTACATAAGAAATATAAATAATTCCAAGCACCCGCTGCAGCAACCTTTTCCATATTGTCTAACCCGTTCAATATATAATTTCTACATAAGAAATCTAAATAATTCCAAGCACCCGCTGCAGCAACCTTTTCCATATTAGTCTCATACTCATCAAGAGAAGGAACATCTTCATTTAGGAACTTTGCAAGGTTCAAGGTAGTGAGGTAGAATAACATCTTTTGTTGCCAACTTTTGAAGTCTGAGCCATTGAATTTCTCGCCCTTCTCTCCATGAAACAAACTCATAGTTGTAAGAACAAAACTTGTTGATGTCATTTCTGTTACACAAACAGAAGCAGTTGATTTAATACTAGAATCAACAGCCTAACATAATACACAGTTTTGGTCGTGATAAATATAGTAATTAAAAACAGTAAGATAATACAAAATTCTATTTTAGAATTATAATAGTAATTAATCTAATTATAAACAAAAAATCGTCGTAAGATTGTTATAGAAAATGTGTATATAATTAGATTATACTATACCGCTTTAAATGTAAATCATGCAAAAATAGAACAAAAAGTAAGCAAAATCAGCGCACTCACATGAACGCAGACCTACACAAATAGAAAAATTCAAAAAACCAGAAATCCAATAATAATAAAAAAAAAAATATGAGCTCTATTTAATCATAGTTTCCTTAAGACAGTTTTTCTCCATCTCGGTGCTTAAGGTTGATAAGCAACTGTCTCCCAAGATAGAATGAATTTCGTTCTTGACAATACAACACTTCAATCTCCAAGACTCTAATAAACACAATTATGTGTTTATACTTGAACCGAACTTGAAATAATAATGCAACAATATGCAAAGAGAGAGAGAGAGAGAGAGAGAAGAAAGACTGAATACTTAATTCAGTATTTTGGATAATTGAGAGAACTAGAATGAGTGGTCAATCCTTGAATTGTTCAATGTTTTATTTTGGGAGTACAAGGAATCACCTATTTATAGACTGACTAGTAGCTTTTCATAATGGGTATAACTATATGTAATGGTACTTTTTAGTCCAAAGGGTATCAATGGTAACTTTTTAAAAAGTTGTGACTATTTGCAATGGTGTCTTTTAACCTAAAGGTGTTAATAGTGGCTTTATGAAAAGATGAAACTATTTGGATTAGTGTCTTTAACCAAAAGTCACCAAATTTGAATTAATGGCTTTTCATGTCATATTCACTTCACACCTTTTCAATTGCTCCAAAAAGTCACACAGACTTTAACGATTTCTCATTCAATATTTAAAGGTATTTTAAATAAATATAAAATTGTTTCCAACAGAGACCTAGGCATTGAGAAAGATCAAAGACCAATCAAAAAGTTAGCTAGACTACCCTAAAAAAACTAAGAGCAGTGCTAGACATCTAATACGAAAATTGCCTAGATCATAGGTGCATTTTAGAAATATTTGACCTAAAGAATCGGAGAGTGAGAAAAAATGTTTGAAAAGATTCCTACATGAATTAAGGAAAATTTGGATAAAAAATAGGTGTGCCACATAGTACAACCAATGATGAAAACTCCAGAAGAAGGTGTATGCTATTATAAATATGAGGTAAAGTTTAAGTCTAATGTACACTCTTTTTTCCATGTAATTTCTTTTCTTGATCTTAGTGCCCTTACTGAATTAATTATCAAAATACCTTTGGCTAGTCAACTCTCAGTTGTTGATAGTTTATTTGTTTTGCAAGAAGGAAGTACGCTTTGTTCGTCTTTCCCTAAAAAAAACCAAAAACATAAAATATATGTCACCCCTAATATCAAGTACAAAATGTTTTTCTCGTATAGACCTCAAAAAAATTTTCTCGCAATTTCAGTAGTATGATCACATGTGATTTGAAATTTATGTAAGAAGTTCTATAACAGGCCGCATTTTCTTTTATATATGTATATAGATATATAGTAAATAATTGTGGTAAAAAAAATATGGATATATGTAGTGGTGTGTGTTTGAATTTGGTAGACTGGAAAATTAGAGATTTAAAATGTTAGTGAAAATAATAGTTGAAATTTAGTTTTAATAAGTGAAAATATGAAATTTTAGGTCCTAAAACTTGTATTAAATAGGTTTGGTGTAGAAATATGTGTTATAGAGGTTTGCGATGGATTTGGTTGGCTTAGGAATGGATTGAAAATGGAAAAGGGACGAAGACAGACTGTGAACAGTGCATTGACTACAACTTCAAGCCCGATTTAAACCTTGATGCAGTCAATAGATCTCAAAATGCAAAACATTAAAGTTTTAGAGCTCTTTCTTATCATTCCATAGCATCTTGAATCATCTCAATCGGAGCTCGGATGAGAGAGGTATGCCCAGATAACGATGGGCTGTTTTGACTGCCCAATTAGCTTGAACAGTGCACGTGCAACTTCAAGCCCGATTTAGACTTTGATGCAGTCAATATCTCTCCAAACTCAAAACATGAAAGTTTTAGAAATCTTTCCTATCATTCCATTGCATCTTGAATCATCACAATCTGAGCTCAGATGAGAGAGTTATGCCCAAATAACGATGGGCTGTTTTGACAGCCCAATTAGCTTGAACAGTGCACTGGCTGCAACTTCAAGTCCGATTTAGACCTTGATGCATTTAATATCCCTCACAAATAAAAATATGAAAGGTTTAGAGCTTTTTTTTTTATCATTTCATAGCATCTTGAATCATCTCAATCGAAGTTCGGATGAGAGAGTTATGCTCAAATAACGAAACGATGTCGAAATAGTCCAATTAGCTTCGTTTTGCATTTAATGTCTCCATTTGCATCCTAAATCAAAATATAAGAATAATGAGTACTTTTAGACTTCAAATAAGTATAAAAGGCTTTCAGAAGCACCCTTTATCATCTTTTATTTGCAAACATCGCAAAACTTCATTAATAGCCGATTTGGATGGGTAAAATAGAAACTTTAGTATTTCGGGTGTACGTTGACTTGAGTTTTGAGATAAATCATAAAAATAAATATTTTTAGGTTAAAATAAAATTAAAAATAAATCCGGAATGCCGAAAAACCTTAAGGTAGTCATATGGATCAAATTGGAGATTCTTAGTGATAAAATCGTAAATTTAGAGAAACTCAAAACAGCCTGTGAACAGTATTTTTCGGGGCTGCTATGTTTTAAACTCATTTTCATCTTATTTGCTCTCATTTTCTTCACTCCCCTCACACCTCCACACCTCTTCGAACCCTAGAGAACATTACAGAGGAAGAAAGGAAGGCAAAAACAAGAGATTCAAGAGTGATTCAAAATCAAATATTCTTGTTCTTCACACCAAAGTTAAGGATTCAAGGTAGAGATTTTCTCTCATTTACTTACATTGAGGCTAGGGTATTTATATATGCTATGGAATCATCCTCTCTTAAGTTTTTTGCAAGAATTATATGTTTTGAACAAAATAGGGTTTAATACCCATGAAATCTCCTTTCTAGTTTTAAAACCCTAATTTTTGGAAAGTGATGTATTTCTTTCCTAAATGCTTTCTTTATTATGGATTTCGAAACCCTAGTGCTTTGTGTTGAGTAGAAAAATAATGTTATTGTGATCTCATGTATTTTCTTAGTTGGTTATGAAATTGTTACATGATATATTTTGGGAATTTTGGATAGATGCTTGTAAATTGAGATGAATGTTGGAATTGTATACTTGGTTGGGTTGTTTGTGATGCACATGAGTGAGAGCTTCCTTGTAAGGATGCTCACCCCTTCCTAAGAGGTTCCCGGTAAGGATGATTAGAAAATAATGTAGTGTTTGGTGAGAGGTTCCATGTAATGATGCTCATCCATTTTCAAGAGGTACCCGGTAAGGATGCTTGAGAATCAAAGGTGACTTAAAGGGGGTGGAGGTTACCACAAAGTATGCCACCTACCGAAAGAATTATTGGGAATTGGTTATGGCAATTAATGGTTATTATTTTTATGTGATGCTCGTTTATTCATTTAAGTAATGTTTTTAAATAAACTTGAGATCCTTTTTAAATGTCACTGCTTTATTTCAAATTATGTATCTATGTTATGTTAAAATTGAGACCGACCGTTTTAAATGCTTTTCTAAACCTTGTATGGGTTTGGGAGAATTTTTCTATAGAGCTTCGTGCTCACCCCCTATCGCTAACATTTTTCAGATTACCCGCTTGAGGAGTAGGACGTAAGGGTCGAGGAGCCCGCTACTTGGGAGACTTCACTGGACAAGAGTGTGGATCCCGAGGTGGATGCATAGAGTGACCTCCTTTCCTTTTGTACTAGACTAGGACATTCTTTTGGAACATTGTGTAGTCTAGCTTCTTTTGTTTATTCCATTGCGCTTCTTTAATTAATTTTTGAGATGTAATAGTCATGACTTGGGCTTATTCTTTTGGATAATGTTGCAAATATTTGTAGATGACAAATGCAGTCTTGTTTCTTAAGGGATTATATTAGTGCTCTCATGATATGAATAGTTTTAGAATGTAATGCTGTCCAGGGTGTGTTTTGAGGTGTTACAAGTTCACTGCTTTTTATGGCACTCTAATGCAAATGAAGGACGCATACATAAGGCTATGCTATTATATTTGGGACAAAAAAATTCATCTACTTAACATGATCCTTGCTCAGCTTTCATTTCTTGCTAACTTCAATTATAGTGCATGTCCTTCTCCGTTTTTATGTTTATTATTACACGTGTCTTAACTTTTTTCACTGTCAAAGTGTTAATCAAAATTTTAATCTCTCTAGACTATGTCACTTGTTTTCAACCTGATTCTATTCCGTGTTACTTTTTCAAATTTCTCCTCAAAAAAAAAAAAGAAAAGAAAAGAGAAGTAATCACTACTTTGAATCATTCTAATAACACATTGTAGTGGTCATATAATTGTTCCCCTTCATTCAATTATAGAATGAAATGGAGATACATAAAACTAGACATTAGAAGGAGACAAGACTAAACAAATGCCAGTAAATTAATAGCATATGTGAAAAAAAACATGGGTGAAATCGTATGGAAAACAAAGTAGGTAGATCTTCTTCATCATCCTATTAATTAGCTTACTTAAAAGATGACTTGAATATTATCAACCATATTCTTTTCAATCTGGAATGCTTTGGCAAGCATCTTAGTAGGTGGGGACGAATTTGATCCAAAAATAGCATTAGCCATAGTAATGACTCCAGGATTCTGACTACTCAAACCAGAGATTAAAATAGCACTTTCATGTACCACATTTCTTTGAAACTGAACAAGACCAACCGGGAAGACAAACACATCACCTTTTTGTTGGAATCTAGAGGACTATCACACACTCACAAAAAATATAAGGAAGAGATTATTGAAGATAGGAAGAACTCTTTTTATTGACTCATATTCAAATGGATGTATTACGTAGGATATATATAGACTTATAAAATATAACTCACTATATAATGTAATAATAAAAATAATAAAGACCCCACTCCTGCATTAAAATACCACAATTATTTTGTCCCCCACTAATAGCAAATTGATGACCCATTACTACAAAAACTAATTGCATAAAAATAACTCCTAGAACATAAAAATTCATGTTTATTACTATTTTTCTACACTCCCCCCTCCCTCTCTCTTTCCTTCATTTGCTTCAGTTCAATTCCAAGTAGCATGACATAAGCCCAATGTCAGTAATCTCAAATTCTTTAACCATTGCTCTCATGAAATCTTCAAACATTCTTGGACAATTTCCTGTAAAGAGCAAGTCATCTACATACAAACAAGCATAGAGTATATCATCATTATCTTTCACCTTTGCATAAAGAGCATGTTTATGGGGGCACTTGGTGAAATTATTTGCATGAAAGTACTTGTCAAGTCTAGTATTCCAAGCCCTTGGTGCTCGCTTCAAGCCATATAAAGCCTTCTTTAATTTTAAGACTTTCTCTCCCTTCCTTTTCACAACATAACTCAAGGATTGTTCAATATACACCTCTTTATCAAAAAAAGTCATTCAAAAAAGCTAAATTCACATCCATTTGGTGAATTGCCAATCATTTAGAGCAGTTAAATAAATAATTAATCTTATTGTTTTCAAACGAGCAACGGGTGCAAATATCTCATCATAGTCAATACCTGGTCTTTGACTATAGCCTTTTCCAACCAATCTTGCTTTGTACCTCTCCACTTCACCTTTGGCATTTTTTTTTGTCTTGTACACTCATTTCACTCTAATGTCCTTTTGTCTTCTTGGGAGTGTGGCAAGTTCCCATGTTCCATTCCTTTCAGTAACTTAAATTTCTTTATTCATGACACTTCTCCACTTCTTGTCTTGTGTCGTTTTCTCATAGCCTATGGGATCACAATCGGCAAATAGGCGAAAGAGTGTTAGATCACTAAATCTTTTAGTTACCTCCTCGGTTTCTTCATAGATATCTCAAAGACTCCTCATGCAAGGTGGCCTTTTACTTGAACTTGCTTCGAATGATGATCGAGATGCTTGCACATTGGCAGGTGATGGTGGTGATGGTGAAATAGAATAATGGACAGGTCCATGATCTCATTGGGCTCCTCCTTTTTTTCAAAGAATGGAAAAAAATCATAGTCTTCTTGTGGAGTGTTCCAATCCCATTCATCTTGTTCATCAAACTCAACATCTCTACTAATTATTATCTTGTCATTACTTGGGTTGTAAATTTTTTAATTTTTTCTTTTTGAATCATAGCCAATGAAGACAAACTTTTCACTCTTGGCATCTAATTTGGTCAATTTCTCATCCGGCACATGTGCATAGCATAAACTTTCAAAAACCCGCAAATGAGAAACATTTGGCTTGTTTCATCCACATGCTTCTTATAGTGTTTTTTTCTTGAATACTTATAGTGGGACACCGATTTAATAAGTAGATGGCACAATCAATAGCTTTCGCCTAAAACTCCTTGGGTATTTTCTTACTCTTCAACATACTTCGAACCATGTCAAGAGTGGTTCAGTTCTTTCTTTTGGCAACACCATTTTGTTGTGGTGATCTTGGACCGTTAGAGGATGGTGAATTCCATTTTCTTCACAAAAATATTTGAATTCATTTGATGTAAATTCACCTCCTCTATCGGATCTAATTGCCTTAACTTCATACCCACATTGTTTTTCAATCAAATTCTTAAACTTTTTGAAAATACCAAACAACTATGATTTTTGTTTTAGAAAATAAACCCACATTTTTTTTGGCTAAAATCATTAATAAAGAGAAGAAAATACCGGTTCTTAAAAAACAATGGTGGGTCTATAGGCCCGCAAACATCCGAGTGAACAAGTTGAAGTGCTTTGGTTACTCTTGAAATAGATTCTATGGGAAAAATTTTTCTAGCTTGCTTTCCAATTAGAAATCCCTCACAAAGTTAATCTGAGTGGTTGATAAAAGGTAATCCTTTAACTATCTTCTTGCTAGACAACAAAGTTAGTCCTCCAAAATTCAAGTGCCCAATTCTCAAGTGTCATAACCAAGAAGAAAACATTCTATTTCTTGTCATCGGCACATTAGCAACCAATTTTTATTTCCATCTCTTATTGAAAGATTAAGATTTTTCATGAAAATATCATATCCTTTCTTTAAGAGTTTTCCCAAAGCTCAAAATATTATTTTTCATGTTTGGCACATAAAAAATATTAGAAATAACATGGTGCCTTCCATCCTTCAAATGAATCAAAATATTACTTCTTCCCATTACCGGCATTTGAGAAGAATCTCCAAAAGTAACTTTTCCACTCACCGATTCATCAAGCTCTGCAAACATCTCTTTATTTTCACACATATGATTACTAGCATAGGAGTCATGGTACTACACGTTTTTGTCTCCCTTTTGTTCTTCTTTGTATACCACCAACAAGGTCGGCTCTACCTCTTTAACTTTGTCTTCAACAAAATATGTTATTTCTTCCACAAAATTATTTCTACAATCAGAAGCAAAATGACCATATCGGTGACAATTATAACATTGAATATGAGATTTGTCATACCTCCCTCCATATGACTTTGAATTGTTACCTCTTACATGTCCTCTTATACGGTGTGATTCTTGACTTCTTTATTTTTTGTTGGATGAATTTTGGCCAAAAGTTTCTCCTCTACCTCGACCACGTGCACCATAACCTCCATGTCCATGCCTCCTACCTCTTTAATTTTCATCTTGCCTTCTTTCTTTTTCTTTGAAAGAAAGCTTGGTTTGTAGCACTTGCTCCAACGGCTCTTGCTTCTTCTTGCCTAGCCGTTCTTCATGGGCTTACAACGGTCACATGAGTTCATCATTCGTCATTTTGTCTAAATCATTAAACTCTTCGATGACTATGGCAATATAGTCAAACGTGGGGTCCAATGAACGGAGGATTTTTTTTATCACCTGGGTATCATCATAGTGATCATCACCATACATTTTCAAATTATTCACAACCACCAAGATTGTTGTGCAATAATCTAAAACTAATTCGAATTCCTTCATGCGTAAAGCCTCAAATTCACCTCATAGTGTTTGGAGGCAAACTTTCTTGACTTTTTTCACTTGACTATAAGCAGTTTCAAGAACATCTCATGTTTGCTTGGATGTAGTTGCACTAGCAACCTTTTGTAATAGGCATCATCCAAGCATTGATGGATGAGTGAAAGAGCTTTTTGATCCTTCTTTGTAGCTTGCAAGACTTCATTTTGGTTTTGACTTAAGGAAGCTTTATCTTGTGGTTTCGTGTAACTAACTTTTACAATCTCCCGTAAATATTGAGATTCAAGAATCGCCTTCATGCAGATACACCAATTCTCTTAGTTATGTTTGGTGAATCAAGGCATTTGAAATGGAAGCACTCCATTTGACATCTCTCTCTCTCACTCTCTTTTTCGATACTCAAGCCTAGCTCTGATACCATTTTTTTGGAATCTAAAAGACTGTCACACACTCACAAAAACTATAAGGAAGAGACTATTGAAGATAGGAAGAACTCTTTCTATTCACTCATATCCAAATAGATGTATTACAGACTTGTAGAATATAACTTACTATATAATGCAATAATAAAAATAATAAAGGTCATACTCTTCCATTACTTGGAGAACTAGAATACCACAATTATTTTGTCTCCCACTAATAGCAAATTGATGACCCCCTAATACAAAAACTAATTTCATAAAAAAAACTCATAGAATATGAAAAGTCATGTTTGTTATTATCTTTCAACACTTTTTGCTATACGTTTGAAATGAATCGATTGTCAGGGTTGGATGTCACAAATCCAACTTAAAGAGTGCCTTCTAAAAATTTGTCAAGATCTTGGAGGCACAAGGGTGCTTGTGGGGAGGGAGAACCCCCCAAGGTCCATAGTTTAGCGAAATGCCTAGGCTGCTCAATCTATGGATCTGAGCTCCATTAACCAGATTAACTATAGAGCCAAATTAGTTTTTCGGAGATCTAAAAAGTGATGATAAATTTTTCGTTTTGCCGGTAGGGTACTACTATTCATGTACCATTTGTCGGTAGAACACTACATATGCATCATTTAGGCATATCTCATGTTTAGGAGAATAATTTGAGTATACCATGGAAGACAAACATGCTGAGAATGTTAAAATACACATATTATGTAAATTTGAGCCTAAATCAAAATAATTTTAAAAATTGGACCAAAAGGGCATCTTGGGTGGCCCAGATGAAACAGGCCAAACCCAGTCACAAGAGAAAATCTATTTTTTAAAAATTTTTATTTAAAATAATTTTAAAAACTTTGGTTAAAGCAAAATTTTGAATTGAGGCACTTCAGGACGGGTTGTAGTGTAATGGGATCCTGGATTCATAAGGGTAAAAGGGTCATTTTGCACCTTTGCTCCTCCACTATAAATACATCTCCCCTTAGTGTAAAAATATCATTTTTTTTGTTTGGAGAAAGAGCAGAACACATTCATGGAGAGAAAGTGAACAAAAATCGTAGGTTCTCCAAGCTTCAAGCCACCAAAACACACTTTTTGGCCAATATTCTTGCAAGACTTCCTTTCTAGGAAGTTGTTCCTCTCAACAAAGACTATATTCTCACCGATCGGGTCGGCTGCATAGCGAACACAACTCCCTCAATTTGAGAAAAATCATTTTAGTTATGATAATTTTCTAAGTTAGGAATAGATTTAATTTTTCTTGTCTTTCTATGTGTTGATTGAATGATTTAGGTATTTACTTGATGTTAGAAAATCACTTAGGTGGTAGTTTCTTTGAAAACTTAGAGTTAGTAGTTTAGGTAATTTTGTGTTCTTTGAGTTTCTTGACAATTTGTTACTATGATAAAGGTGTACCTTGCATATGTTTTGGATTATTATATTCTAGCTTATGTTCATGTAGAGAAACTCTTGTGGTTTGAGAGTTATAATTTATTCCATGAGTTGGTAGCTTGTGTATTTGTATTTTCTTTGAGAAATTGTGAAAGTAACAAACATAAAACTTGATCATATGTTTAACTCATTGAATTGTGCCTCACATTCATGTAGACAAAGTGTTGTAAATTTGAAGTTATGCTTTACTTTATGAATGAGGCATATTTTAAGTTATACACCATGTTGATGAAATGTTCCATATAATTTACATTGAAAAAAATCAAGGCATCTTGACATACATGAATCCTTGGAAACATGGTGTGGGTTGAGCACTTGGTGCTATGCATTATGAGGGTGTAGATCATGTGGTGAAAAGACCCAAAATCTAATCAATGACAGTACTCTCGGGCTGACAGGGGCAGACTGTGAAGTGAGACATGGGTGTCATAGAGTTGCATGTGTGTGTCATGCATATTGACATTGCATAGCATTGAGGGATTACGGGTTGTATCTTTTAAAATGTACACTTGGCCATGCCATGCCTTAAATTTGTTCCAAACATTAGCATTTTGTCATACCAACAATTGAGCTGACCTATTCGTGGGATATCATATTACAAATGAGACTCCTGATACTTGAGACTTGAGAAAGTCTTAAAGGAAGGAGAGGAAATGGACTTGAATGAACATTTGGCCCTTGGGGCATATTTTGTATGTATGGGCATAAGCCTAAATTACTTGTATTTCAGTTTGGAAAAGTAGTGGATTATAGACCTTGGGCCATTTTAAAGTTAAGAGTTTAAACCCAATTGATATGTAGGATATCTTTATTTAATGAGTATCATGTGTATATTGAGACAACTAGATCTGTATGTTGAAAACAAGGGATGTATGTTTAATTTACAAGGATTTTGGCAACCGAGTGAGGGTGGGTTGTGATATACTTATAGATATGAAGTATTGTAAATATTAGGTGGAAAAAAGGCTTGGAAAACAAAGAAAGTTATGTTAAAATTTTATGAAAAATTAAAAGACTTGGTAAGTGTGTAAACACTTTTTGAATAGGTGGGAAGGATGTCAAAAGGGGGGGGGGGATTAGAAACCTAAAAGAAATAGGCTAAAAATAAAAGGAAAGTGACTTGAAAAACTTTGGGGAAAAAAATGGGAAAACATGGGAAATGAATAAAAAATTAATTTATCCAACCTATTGACCTTTCATTTACTTTTCTTCTTTATTTTCACTCACTCCGTGGGTTTGTGGAAATTTGGGGCATGACAATTTGATGTATTTCCATCTAGATGAAGCCCACTAATGGAGAAGTGCTTTGTCTTTACAAATTTAGCATCCATACAAGCAAGGCCATTGACAAGGACAGTTAGCCTGAAGAAAATTTTGTAATATAGACAAAATCTGATCAGACTATAGTTAAATAGTAAAAGAGGGACTAATATGTGAATTAAAGTAGTGATAGCATAGAAAAAAACATATAAAGGGCCTATAATTGTCACACCCCAAATTTCACAAAAGTGTGATTAAAAAAAATTACTTTGTTTGTTCCAAAAAAAACATGCCGGTTTGTTGTAAAAACATCTAGAAAAGTATCTCTTTATTTTAAATAAATCAATTTTTTTTTGGGAAAATTTCGGCAAAGTTTACTTTGAAAATTGGGCATCTAGATAATTGGTGAGAGCTACCTGTGAGAGCAATAAACATAATAATTATACCTAACTAGTCATTCACATCATATCATTCTTATACATCTCTTCTCATGATATCCACAAATAAGTCATTACCATTCAATACCGGGGTGGCAAATGGAGGTCCACGAAGCCCTCCCAAACCTGGGTTACGATCTAATTATCCAAAGTTCTTCATCATGAACATAATATACAAAATATTTAAAATCTTTATAAGTAAACCATTTAAAAAGTCCCAATCTATACATATTCCCTCAAATTAACCAAGATATAAATCATTTACAAATCCTCAATAATATACATCATCCTACATTGTTCTTTACATACTCTAACTAAATCATAACAACTATCTTCTGTCTCGATACTCCCACTATGCAATCCACCAACATATGCCCGTAACTAAAAATATTAAATGATAAGGTTGAGCAACCACACGCTCAGTAGGATAATCCTTTTCTCAAGCATATACAAGGTTTTAAATACCACAGTTCACAATCATATTGATAGGCAAAGAAATAATTTATCACTAAGCCTAGGTACACGATAAGTAGTAAGAATTTTTGAAAGTACGTTACATACTATCATTTGAAATACATAAGTGAAACATCAAGAAATTTACCAAATCAAAATCAAATCTTAAAATAACACTATAAAATTTCTTTTCTTAAAACATAATTCAAAACCATTGATTTTATAAAGTACAAACTGAGAAATCTTCATGCAAGTATATGTATAGCAAATCTAGTAAAGTAATCATTTTTTATTTTGAACACAATTTCATAAAATTATTCTTTCCAGAGTATTTTTCAAAAATATTAACTTTATGTACTTTCGCCTCAACCTCACTGCACTCAAGGAGTTTGTTGGAATATTGGTCTATTGGTTTCTTGCCACCCCAAAATCCATATATGCAACCAATACGGACAGATATCATCAAACAAATATTGGTTCACGAATGAACTATCCTTAGGGAACCTTTAGGGTCTTTCACCCTAGGGTCTCATCGCCCGTCTTGCTTTTAAGGGGGGATGTGTAGGCCACAACTTGTGATGCCACACAAGCTTTCACCAAAAAATATTACCTTCACCAATAACCCCTAGGACTAGTAGTCGCCTTGATAATCCCACTTCAAGGGCCCCAACCGTGTACTAATCCCCTGTCTGTAAATACCGAGCATACAAGTTTCAAACCATAATTCATGATCACCTTCCATTCTCAACACCAACTAAAACTTTGACACTTTTTTAAAAAATACATAGTTTTACAAAATTTCACATTTCTATTTAGAATATAACACATTTTCAAAATAACTCACATACACATCAAAAATACAATTTGTACCCTTTTATAGCAAATTTTACAAATTAAATGATTGAGAAGTTGTATAGATCCATACCACCCTTTTCATACTTTAAAATAACTCAACAATGGTTAAGATAACCACTTCGGCAATGGCACATGGAAGCTCAAGAAAGGTGTCATAGTTGTCGCCCAAGGACATATTTATGGCACATTTTATAAGACCCATGTGAAGGTTTGCTCAGATAGCCTCAATGTACTTGAAATTGAGGCTTCACCAAATATGTGGCACAAGATACTCAGTCACATGAGGGGGGAAAAGGAATGTTTACCTTAGTAAAGAAAGATCTCATCTTAGTTTCCAAGGATGTTGCTCTATATCCTTGCGAACATTCTTGTTTGGTAATCACTATTGAGACTCGTTCGGTTCCTCTATGAACAGGAGATTAGAGTTGTTAAGTCTGATACACTCTAATGTTTGTGGTCCCCTAGAGGTGGAATTATTATAGGGCAACAAATATTTTATAACCTTTATTGATGACACTTCACGAAAGGTGTGGGTGTACTTCCTAAAGACAAAGGACCATGTACTCCAATGATTCAAAAGGTTCTATGCCATGGTAAAGCAAGAAAGGGCAATGATATGAAGTGTCTCCGAATAGAGAATGGAGGCGAGTATACTTCTAGAGTGTTTAAAGCATACTGTGGCAATTATGGTATCAGACATGAGAAGACGGTTTCACGTACCCTATAGCACATTGGTGTAGTGGAGAGGATAAATCGAACTATCATGGAAAGAGTCTGATGCATGCTCATCATGGCAAAGCTGATCGCTCTACCTGTTGTTTGTAGGGTAAAGCTATTCGTGCTGCTAGTTGTCTGATAAACAGATCACCTTCAGTACCACTGAATTTTGATATTCTAGAGAAGGTGTGGTCTGGTCCTATTCTCACTTAAGAATATTTGGGTACAAGGCATTTGCACATGTATTCAAGGAGCAAAGACACAAAATTGATGTCAAGACCAGTCTGTGCATCTTTATAGGCTATGGAGATAAAGAATTCGGATATAGATTATGGGACTGAAAGGCTTAAAGGATCATCAGGACTAGGGATGTGGTGTTCCATGAAAAACAAGCATATGAGGACATTGAAATTCCCACAAAGTATAACATATTTAGTTCCAGTGCACTAGATATTGTTCCAAACCCTGCACCATTATAGTTCACCATAAATAATGACAAAGTGCAAAATGAAGCTCCAAAAGTAGAACAACATGATGAAGAAGGCATTGAGCAGGGGGAGTAATCCACCAGATGCTGTAAGACCATCACAATAATTAGATGATTGTATACCTCATATAGTTGATGAGCCTCAATCATGAAGATCAGAAAAATGACACATTCTATCGAGTAGATATCTAGAGTCGGACTATATTCTGCTTACTAATGAGGAGGAGCTAGAGAGCTTCTAGGAAACACAAGCTTATACGGATAAAGACAAGTGGATGCAAGCTAAGTAGGATGAGATGGATTCCTTACAGAAAAATCAAACCTATGAGCTGGTGAAGCTTCCAAAAGGAAAGAAGGCACTAAGGAATAAATGGGTGTTCAAGCTGAAGAAATACGGCATCAAAAAATTGGTGAAGTATAAGGCATGATTGGTAATTAAAGGATTCCAATAGAAGAAAGGGATCGACTTAGATGAGATTTTCTCACTAGTTCTTAAGATTACCTCAATTTGAGTCACTCTCGAATTAGTAGCCTGGTTAAACTTAGAGATTGAACAAATGGACATGAAAACAACATTTCTTCATGGAGATCTGAATGAAGAAATCTATATGGAACAACCGAAAGGTTTCGAGGTTCCAACAAAGGAAAATTTGATCTACAAATTGAGGAAGAGTCTGTACAGCCACAAGCAAGCTCTGAAATAGTAGTATAAGAAGTTTGACTTATTCATGGTGGGACAAGACTACAGATCAGTGTGTTTATGTTCAAAGATTCTCATATGGTAATTTCGTTACACTCTTACTTTATGTTAACGACATGTTGATCGTCGAAAAGGATGCAACAAAGATTAGCCAATTAAAGAAGGAATTGTCCAAGTCTTTCAACATGAAGGACTTAGGCCTAGCTCAGCAGATACTAGGCATGCAGATTGCTTGTGATAGGAATACCAAGAAATAATGGCTATTATAGAAGAAATACATTGAACGGGTGATTTGGAGGTTCAACATGGATACTGCCAAGCCAATCAACATCCCACTAGTTAATGATTTCAAGTTGAACAAAAATTCTTGTCCATCATTAAAGAATGAGATAGAAGATATGGCAATGTTTCCCTACTCTTCAGCAGTTGGGAGTCTAATGTACGCAATGGTGTGTACAAGGACAGACATTGCCCATGCAATGGGCATGGTGAGAAAATTTCTTTCCAATCTAGGGAAAGAACATTGGGAGGCGGTCAAGTTGATTCTCAAATACCTTAAGGGTACATCAAACATATGCTTATGTTACAAGGGAGTTGAACCAGTTTTGGAAGGCTATACAAATTCAGATATGGCAAGAGATCTTGATGGTAGAAAAATCTACATCCAGATTTATCTACACTTTTGCAAAAAGAGCTCTGTTATGGCATTCAAGATTGCAAAAGTAAATAGCTTTATCCATGACAGAAGCCGAGTATATTTCTATAGCAGAAGCTGGTAAGGAAATGTTGTGGTTAAAACGGTTTCTCCAAGAACTGGGTATTAAGAAGAAGGAATACAAAGTGCATTGTGATATTCAAAGTACTCTGGACTTGAGCAAGAACTCAATGTATCACTCACGTATGAAGCATATTGATATTCACTGTCCTTGGATATGTGAGGTGATGGAGCAATAGTTGTTCAAACTACTGAAGATCCACACAAAAAATAATCCAGTAGACAAGTTGACAAAGGTGGTTACTCGGGAGAAGCTTGAGCTGTGTAGGGATATAGTCGGGATGAATGTTAGATTACATTCTCTTATGATGTTTTTGGAGGAAGAAAATTGAAGGATCTAGAAGATTTCGCCAGAGTTTTTGCTCGCCAAAATATTTGGGTGCCCTCAATTTTGTTTTTTGCTAGAAACTCCCTATAAATAGAGAGAGCTTAATGAAAGCCAAAATCATTCTAAAATTCAATGAGGAAGAAATATATAGAGAGAGGGGTCTAGAGAGTTTTTTTGTAAAAAAAATATTGTATTTATTTCTAGAGAGAAATAAAGAATTCCTCTTTGTTTATATTGTGTTAGAGGTGTTTTTCTGGCCCTATGTAACCAACAATTATTGCTAGTTCTTTAATCATTCTCATTCCACTTTGTGTAACTATCAATCAGGTGTTTTTTTATTTTTATTTTTCTTTTCTAAGCTTTTGAACTTGTATATAAAAATATAAACAAAATATATATGTATATATACCACATTACATATGTATGTGTGTGAACTACAAAGAAACCATAAATATATTGGGGGGGGGGGGGGG